>MU251485.1:0-88538 GCA_019669835.1 Amylocarpus encephaloides
AGAGAGGAGGTGGGTGGGTAGACTAGTCGTGGTCGTGGTTTCTTCGAAGGATCGGCAGATCAAGGACTGAATCTTAGCTCTGGAATAGTATTGCAGTAGCCTCAGGTAAAGCTCAATTCCAGGTTCGTAGAGGGCACCGCGTACAGGTGTTCAGTCGTCGCTCTCCTTTAAAAGTCGTAAACGCGATTAAAACGTGTCTTTAACTCTAGACGTCGTTATATAAATCGATAAGCCTAGAGCTGTCTAACGCGTCTCCCTCCCCTCGATTCTAGGATGAAATTTGCTATATCTTTCATACTAGCTAAACGGGGTATAAACCCTCTTATATCTATATTAAGTATGTTTCGAACAATTATATTTTCTTCTAGGCTAGTTAATTTAGTATTTCCTAGCCGACGTCCGCGGATAGTGGTTCGGCCGTTTATTCTGTCGAGAAGTGTGGTACGCGGAACGTTATAGATTTTCGTAGTAGTAGAAGGGTTAAGCTTCTTAGTTATTCGAATAGCCTCGATAGCTAGGATAATTCGTGCTTCTTGGGTTTGAATAGACATTAGTAGTTGTTAAGAAAACACGTGTTAAATTTAGAAGTTGAATGGTCGGGGAAAAATTGACGAGGTCCTGATATTGACGAGGTCCTGATATTGACGAGGTCCTGATATTGACGAGGTCCTGATATTGACGAGGTCCTGATATTGACGAGGTCCTGATAAACCACGTTGTATAAGATTACTAATTGTTAGGTGTAAATCTTGATAATTGTTCTAAGTGGGAGGCTTTAGGAGCGAAATCATTAGATTTACCTTTGTGTAGATATCTCTTATCCCCGATATATTTAGAGCTCCGAATCGTTAGTACTGATTCTTAGTAACAACTATAATGGAGATACTTAAGGCGGCGCCAGGAAAACACCTCTTGAGCCCCGCGGAGTGTAACAAACTTGAGGGATACATAGAAGGAAAATACATAAAGGATAATACTTCTTGAACTTAGTAGAGTATAGAAAACAATCATCTCAGCTATGCGTAAAAAGACTAATTACCGGCCTCATCTAATGGAGGCGATCTTGAACGAGTTGCTCAAGGAAGATTAAAGAAATAACTCCAGCCGAAGATATTTCATTAGTCGAGAATGCCCAGACCTTCGTCTCGGATAAGCATAAATAGGGAAGAAGACATCGTTGACCAAGTTGGAGAATATTTTAAAAAGGCCTGGCCAGAGAGGCGTTGTCTGGTATGATGGAGGTACAAGCAGTGGCTCCTCCCCTCTTTTCCTTTTGTTGTAGTGGTCTGATACGATGGAAGCCGCATTTACAATACTTGAGTGAGTACGAGAGGCAATTACTAGCATCTTGAACCTGTTGGTGAAATACAATGACTGTGACGTCTCAAATAATTTAAAGTATCTGGAGACTAATCTGAAATATAACTAATACTGCTGATACACCTCCAAGTTCCCTCAAAGCCCCACGCACTGAAAAATGTCACCTTCCTACTAATTTGATGTTGTGAGAACCTTGACTGGAAAGCTGGTGATCTCAAAACATGAAGCGAGAGAGGAAGAAGTTGGACATCGAAGCGAGATAGCGCCAAGCCTTTTAGACGAGTCCGGCATTACCTTATGTTTACTTAGGGAACAGGAAGTCACTTGGATTCGCCTTTGTTTATCAACCGTTTTTATAAGTGCGTTTCTGCTCGAACGTTCATTTTTCTTGTGTTTCTCTGTCTGTCGAATTTCATGTTGAAAGCAGACGTGACTTGATAAGGTTAGTTCATTTCATCAACCGTCCCTTGATTTCTTCATCTCTGGGCTCAGTCCTATAAAGCAGCTAGAGAGGTCCTCTACTCCCCAGAAGTCTAGGGAGAATAATAATAAGTAGCTAGAAGTCATTCCCGTATACGCACTCTGCACACTCGCAAACCCCTGCGGACACTCCCTCCCCAGCACCGCATTCCCACTCCTCATATAACACACCTTCGCCGTTGCACACGCCACACTCGTACAATTCGGACTCCTCCCGCTTACCTTCCCCTGATACGTGTTGAAGATGCTCACCAACGTCCTGTTGCCCTCCATCGCCTCCGTAACCTCATGCCAGAATCTCGCATTCAACGGGTCCTGCTTTGGCCAGCTGATCGCGGGGCCGTAAGTTTCGCGCGTCGAATACCCGAAGCGGTAGACGGGACCGCTGGAGTTGAGGGTGGTGTAGGAGGAGACGTCGGAATAGAAGGTGTAGGCGTCGTGGATCGAGAAGGTTGAGCTGTCGACCTCGTACATGCGGAAGCCCGAGTTGAGGTTGGTGAGGGGGGTGATGGAAGGGCCTATCCAGCCTACGTTTAATGCCGTGTTGCTGTTTCGTACCGTGCCATTGTTGGAGTAGTAGATCATGATTTGATCTTCGTGTGTATGGCCCCAGAATGTCGCCGCTATGACATGTGGTGAGTAGCGGTCGATGATCTGGTAGAAGAGGTTCGTGGGGCCGAGAAGGGGGTTGCTACCGTCCCAGCCGCTGAGAACGTGGCCGATGATCCAGACTCGCTCGCCTGCGTCTTCGGCGGCTTGGAGTTCGGAGATCATGAATGAGAGACTACCGGAGGCGTCGGGGTCGGAGCTGTTGATGAGGTTCAGGTAGTTGCTTTTATACCAGAAGTCTGTGTTTAAGGTTATGATGCGAAGGCCGTAGTGGTTCTTGACGGAGTATGCTGCGTAATGTGTCGCTGCTTCTTTGGCGTCAGAGGCAGATATCCAACTATTGTGTTGCCAGAGTGCCGAAACTTGGTTGTAGTTCCAGCTTAACTGCTGTCCCAGAGGACCAGGTAGGGAGTGAGGACTGTCAATGTTCTCAGGGGAGGTGTCATGGTTGCCGAGAACGGGGAAGACGGGCCCTTTAAGATAGGATTTAAACATGCTGTAGATACTGGTCTCCGTGTACTCAACGTATGCTTGAGACATTTCGTTTTCGGGGGCGTGAGAGACGAGATCACCGGTGTAGATTGTCCACGCCGCATTGGATTGGGTCTTGCCAGTTCCTGTTAGGGAGGCTATGGATTGGAGGGCTGCAAGACCGAGGTAGTAAGGAGTATCGCATCTAGGACTAGGTCAATATTCCGCCGTGGAGATTCCCAGCTAAGAAAAAGCTGTTGCCTACTTGTAAGCACCATATAACGGAGCAGGAAGCCAAGCTTGGGAAGTTGATGTAGATCCGGAATATTTGCAGCAAAGCCCAGAAGAGCAATTGGCCTCTGAAGCTACCTGGTATCTCGGATCTAGATGAAAATCCGACAGATGCAATATCTTCAGACGTTTCCCACTTGGTTTAGGGACCGTAGCATTCGCCGGCTTGGGCTTTGGAAAGAGGCGGGTCATATCTTACGGCATAAGTCCAGGCTCTGGACAAAATTTGCTACTCAAAGTATTGCAGATATACTGTCCATCAAGACCCGTGACATTCGCCAAAGCTAGGACTTGGGTCCAAATAGCTCCGAAATTCGTGGCTGCGTAGCTCGTGACACAAGATATGTTTGTTGCGAAATATGTTGACTGACATAATTGAACCATGGCAGCAGGAACATACGTAGGTGCTAATTTGGCAACTCTTTGTCCAACTTCGAGTGCTGCAACGCATTTTGTGCAATTGGTGCCGTTGTTCCTGATGATGCCTTTGATTTCTGTCAAGGCAGCCTGGATGACGGCTTCTGATTGAGCAGCTGTCAAATTTGCAGTCGTCTCCGGGTAGTATTCAGGGTCTTTGTTGACTGTTGGTATATTCTTTGGGTTTGTTAAGTTCAACGGATATGTGATGTTGAGAACAGGATCGAATATAGCTGGCTGTGGTTCTGAAGTAGGCGCTGGCTTGGCATAATAGCTTGAGAAGACCGAAGTAGGAAAAGCCGTGGGGACAACGAAGAAAGATACACCTGGTAGACGAACTTGAGTTGAGATGACTGGGAGAATAAAGGCTGCTGCCAGGACAAGAAATGACCATTTTGACATTGCGAGTTGTCCAGAGGTGTGGATCACAACCCACCCAAAACGTAGAATGAAGGGGCGAACGAGAAACGACAATGATTGAGAAAAGAGATGGAATTTATATTATCGACCTCATCGTGCCTGTATCCTATGAAGCTTCCTCCTATCGATGAACTGGTGCTACTGGACTTACAGGAGCCCCGCCTTTGATGTCCGGCTTCATCCAACCACAACGTGCTCGGTTGATTGGCAGATACAAAGCTTGAACATGCAAGCTTTCTCCTCTGCAGGAGCCACTGGTGTGGCCACAGGCATGAAGGAGGCTATAATGGAGTCGCGTGAAGGAAAGCTGGGGTTTTGTGGCTACTTACCTGCTGTAGTCTAAGAGAAAAGGGGTCGACATTTCGACCTCGGAGGGGTGCAAGCATAGGCAGGATCACTGAAAGGCTAGCAGAAGCAAGGGAGGGCTAGGATGACTCGGCATAGTAGATGATCAATTGCGGCCTATTTGATCCATGTTGAAAGCAATAAACTCCGGTTTGGCAAATGTGCCCAGGGTATCATAACACGCATCCATATGCCCAGAACTCCGTTTCCTAACAAGTAATCGTTAATTATCGTAACTCCGGCTCGCCCATCCAATCTGGCTCATTGATCCACTTCTCCTTGGATGACAAGTTGGCTAATCCGACCGACTCTTCGACTCGTAGGCAATTCTTGCGTTCCTCAGAGATCAAGTCAAGACCGTTCGAGAGGACATCTCCACCGGTGGCCTTGTCGTCGAAACCGTAGACCTTGAGTCCTCGTACATGTGTGTCCTTTCCGTTCTGGTGGTTTTCAACGATCTTAACCTGCACCAAGAATGCTCGCAGGGTTTTGCCGTCATGACCTCCGCCAACATGGTCGAGAGGGACATCGATCCATCCCATTGGCTTCTCGAATTCGAGGGAGGCAAATGGAATGAGGTTGTGGTAGCCTGTGCCTCCTAGGAGTGTGATTCGGGTTGGGGTGTAGGACTCGTCGGAGGTGAAATCGAGAAAGATACGGATGGCGCGAATCGAGACGAACTTGATGAAGTGGATATTGAGGTGATGTGGCTGAGGTCCATCAGACCTCGACGAAAAATTCAGCAGCATTCGTGAAATAATAGTGGCAAAGACTTACTGCCAGAACAAGTTGGTGTCGTCGTCTCTCAATGGAACCACACCACATCCGGGTTTACTGCTGCTCACCGTCCAGCTTGCAAGATTTCCAATCTCCTTGAGACCAAGAGCCGCCGCATCGAAAACTGATTCGGTCTCCATGGGAGCTGTTGGAGGGACAGGAGGATTAGCAATTAGTTCTAAGATTCCTTGGCGAGGCATTTCTGCGATTTCGCTCGTGGTCTGGGAGGAAAAGAAAAGCCAACCGGTGCGAGGTTTATTTGCCAATTTACTCCTTCCAAAATGTCCAAAATGTCGCAGAAAGAGCGAATGTTTGACAAGTTGAGATCAAGCGTACCTTCCTCGGTCTCTACGTCATCTTCTTCCTTGACCTCCTCATCCTCGCCGCTGAAACCTTCATGCTCGATCTCGGTTTCGTCTAGGCCTTCTCGTGTTGCGATCTCTTCGATGTCCAAGTCCCCCTCATCCGCCAATTCTTGGTCTGCATCGTCGTCCTCTTCATCCAACAAAGGCGTCACGGGAGGGGGCAATGCAGGTGAGTGGACACTTTGGTTTGTTCCATCATAGGGATTGGCAGTGCGTGGTCGACGCAGTCGTGCATGGCGAATATGGGAATGCAAAGGAGCAGACGACAAATTCGGGGTGGGTGTCATGTTATTGTCGTTGTTGTTGTTCGTACCATTGTCGTGATCGCGGTTGTTGTTGTTCTTGTTTCCTGAAGAAAACATCACGTAGCCGGAAGATGCAATGCGATACTCCGTAGCCTTGTTGGTCTCATTTAATTTCTTACGTAATTAATACGCTTGCTTACAGCATTGCTTACTTCTGAGGGGTGAGACTAATAGAACGGATAGTTGCACCCCGCATGCCATGCTCGGTCCAAGTTTCCTCCGTCATCCGACATCTTAGGAAGCTTTCGGCTTCTCTTGTTATCTACTCCGTACACCTACTACTGTACACCGTACATGGGTCCATATACAACTATACGTGGTAATGTTCTCCTTTTTTCACAATAACATCCCACCACTATGACGTTAGCTTTGCTTAGAGCACCTTGACAATCTCACGGCATGACAAGTGATACACGCTGCTTGCAAGGCTTAGCTTCAGCCGGTTGAGTTTTGAAGATGGATTCCTCTATTCCCGATTCCCCCCTAGCCCTCCCGAAGTATGAATCCACCCAAAACACGTACGAAGTATCTAGATGATTCTGGCTTCATTGGAGGCTAACGCTCTCAAGATCGTCAGGGACTGATTCCTACTGTGTGTCGATCGGCAGATACTCCGTACAGCTTCCGAGATCCTTTACAGTAATGAGAAGTACCGAGCAGCTAAGCCCAGAAGCCTTCCGTGTCATCCGTCGGTCATCTTTCCTATTGCCCAATTCCAATTCCCAAAGCTTTGTTGGCCAATGAAAAACAGCCATGTTGGCTGACTCAGTCTGACGACTAAGGTTAGACCTCAAAAATGGGTTTGACGCCATACTTACGGACTTCGTTTTAAGTGGTGACAAGTGGGCAGCGTGTCTTACAAAACACCTTTACTTCCTATGTTGCCACGAACCGTATGTAAGCTACCGTAGTAGTAGTACTAGATAGGGGTACAAATAGCGGAATAATACAAATACATCCCGCCTTCGGGCAACTTTGGTGTAGAGGTCTGATTCTCTTTACAGTGCACCCCATTTTCTGAGATGGGAAGCGTAGTAGCAGTACTAGAACAAGGGTATAAATAGCGGAATAGGACAAGTGCATTCCGTCTTCGGGCAACTTTGGTGCAGAGGTTCTGATTCTCTTTTAAGTGCGCCCCTATTCGGACCAAGCGAGTTGGAACGCACCAATGGAATGCTTCAATTACCAACGCCGAGAGCATGCCGACATCAAAGTTTCGGTTACGAGATAGTGGGGCCTAGAGCCTCTGTCTCTGCCTCTGCCGGACTCCGAAAGCTTCATTTCTTTAGTGACGAGTGCGCAGTCTATTCTTGGCCCATGTGAGTGGGTGTATATTACTATATATACCAAGCCCATGTGCCATCATTCAGGTAGTCACTTCGGATTTGCTGGCACATCAACAACTTTTAAGTTCCATAATTATTCCTTGAAATAGGATCAAATCATATCTGCCGAATATCAAAACAGCCCGAGTCTACTCTTACCCACAAATCAATAAACTACCTAGCATTTGTCCTAGGCAAGTGGGGAGATACACCAGACCAATCATCCAAAAAACGGCAGAATGATCCTAAACAAGTGAGTTATTGCTCTCCGTCCTCCGAACCTCAATGAAGAATTCTGACTAACTATCCTCAGGTGGCGAACACGAAGACAAACCATCAAGGGTCTTAGGAGTCAATCAGACGCCCTTGAGAAGGAGTATCTGCGGATGCGTGCTGAAGATCAATCCCGAAAACCAACCCTGCCATCATACAAAATCTCGGAGGTGGATTTTGCAGGGAAGCTTGGTCAGCATCAACCGACACTTCAGAACGCTGAAATAGGAGTGGAACGAAGGTGAAGGAGCCCATCTGGATTGATGGATGAGACGTTCCAATTGGAAGGTACACCAGATCAGGTGGCGGGACGAGACGAGACGAGACAAGGAGATGTCGTGAACGTGGCTATTGGTATCGAGAGGCAATGCACTAGAAGAGAAGCTGCCGCGATGAACGAAGGACGATGAAAGGCAACAGAGACAACACAGCCCGTGACCACGTTTTGGCAAGTCAAACGCTACTTTTCAAAACTTCGGTGTTTTTCGGGTCGTACATGCATAGCAGGGAATGAAGCATTACAAGCAGGCGTTGTTAATTGTATTATAGCATATTAACTTGGTGTCAAATATTTGATCAAAAAATCATAATCCCTACATATCGTTGCGCGCGGGAGCTAGACTACTGTGCTATGGAAAGGCTGATTTTAAACTTGGGAGTCCTCCCCCTTTTCTCTTGACTGGGCTTTCGATAGCCTGCCTACTACGCTTAACCTGTCCATCATGAAAGGAACGGGGCGCATTTTGTAAATTGCCTCGCTCTATCTACAAGCACTACAACCTACAGGGCGAAATAAATGTAAAATATAAGGCGATTGTGGTCATGTCTCCAAAGGTGGTCTAACCAATCACCTGGTCTGGATACCTCTTCTATGTCTCCTATTTGTTAATTCGTATGGTGTCATTTTACATTTATTTTGCCTTGTAGGTTGTACATAGTATTAGACCAATGGCGGACCGTAAGGAGTTATAGGCGATTGGTGTTGATCCTTCCGAAAATCAGGTGATATAACCTCAATTTTACATTTGTTCACCCCTGTACTTTGTAGGTGATCCAATTGAGTGATATGGTATGAACCATAACTTCCTCTAGGGATTTCTCCACCGAAAACCCTGGAGAACTGGACCGAAACGTAACGAGGGATCCTCTGGATCACGGAGCTGTATTTAATACACAAAATATTTCTTCCCCACCTCTTGCATCCCATTCGGCTTCTCTGTAGAGCGGGCCAGAATAGTCCCCGACAGATAAGATCCACGGATCGATCACTGAGGATATCTAGCGAGCACATAGACTCTTTTCTAGAATGAGCGGCAAATGTCCCAAGATTGCCAATACCCCAACGTGAGATGACGTAGCGCAATGAAACGGGTGACCAAAGATGGGGCGGTCTCTCCTCTTGGGGGTTGAATAGCCGGAGGTGGTAAGATCTTACTCTGCAGGTCTTCGATATTCTAAGTGATATTGAAGGCCAGAAATGAAAGATGTGCGACATATACAGTCTGCTAAGAGTAAACTTCTCTGCAAGTCAGACTTCAACATCCTGTCATTGTTACACATTAATATCGAATGTCCGATGGTGTCTCAAGTAAGTTCCGTTTCGAGTATTGACCTTCTCATCTAGAAAAGTCTTGAATTGTATTCTTGCCCTATGTTATGCCGGTACGGGGAGCTCGAAGGGTGAATCTAGAGAGATGGTTTTAGCAATAGGTGTTGACAGCGCCTTCTTCACTTCTATCTTATTAGGCACGCACTGTTAGAGACGCCAACTGTAACTTCTAAGAGGCTCCCTGTCCATATTCTAAATATCGCCCGGGCATTCATTAAGCGCCAGAAGTTGTTGGGTATATTAGATGCGAACCGATAAGTGTTCTTATTTTCTCTTTTAGTTGGGTTTGACTTTATACTATTGTTTTATGAACAATTCAGACATCCACGCTGAGCAGGGGGCAGAATGACTGAACATCCGTTCCAAGTAATTAAGCACTTCTCTAGTCGTGAGACTATGGTTTTTTTACAACATATAACTCCTTATTTCGAGAATAAATGATAATATATATCATCCGCCTCCCAGACCCCCAAAGAGTGAGTATACTATTATCCGGAGAGGGTTCAAATCTGGGTAGTGCTCTTTAGCCCACCTATACAATAGGGCCGTGGGAGTGGATGGATTATAAACACCCGACAAGAGTAATTAAGCAGTTCCCTCGACTTATTTTCATACCTTTCAATGCTCTACAAACCTCCTATATAGATGCTGAACAGCAAAGGATTACTCGCCTCCTTGAAGACCTAATAAGTGCAATAATACTTTCTGTTGAATCTTTCTCAATCGTTGTTATTACCTTGACTCTCTATGCACATAGAGACCAAACGCGAGAGAGTACCTTGAATACAAGGTGGCAGAATTCTTGATTGTATCCGTCGCCTCCCTAAGTTCCCGAGGGCAGTAATAGTGCTCTCTTCTCAACACTTCTCTGTTACAATCAGCGCCCTGCAGTATGACACACATTGAAGCCTAACGATAGTTGGAAATCTGGGTACAGTTTGTAAGTCACTCGGCATTGGATGAAATCCCTCCATAGCATAAGCAGCCCACGATGAATAACGCGATAACTTTCCGGAAAACTGACATAATGGGCCAATGGAAACAATATCGCCGGCCTAAGAAACAAATTCAAAGACGGGGGATCTCCATTCATGCGAGTGTTATGCTGACAGACGAAGGTTCAAGTCTGGTAATGTCAATAATTTGTTTCTTGGCTTGCCTCGGTCGTGGTACCTGATGAGGTTTATGCATATCAACCCTAGCATCCGTGGACCGGGACGAATCGTAAGAGCTTTTGCCTCGCGATCCTTGTCGTCCAGAGTCGCATTCTTGAGAGATTTTGTATACAACTAAGCCGACCCAGCACACTGGAGTGTGCCAAGTTGAAGCGGCTTATTTTGCGGAGCGATTGTGAATACCCAACATTATACCCCGCGACTTTATCCCCCTGAAAAGTTTATTGCATCTGGAGAATGGCCTCGAGAATTTTATTTAAATGATGCCGTGCCCTGCAAGATGTTCGATTCTCAACGCTCACCGACAACATGGCTCGTTCAATGTTTGCAACACTGCTTCTTTGGCTCCCGCTAGCCAATGCATATACTCTCCCGAATAATGAAGTTCTTCAGGAGTCAGATAGTGCTCGCCCGGGCTACAAGTGCAAGTGCTATGAAGGTGATCATTGTTGGCCATCACTCGGAGAATGGAGAACATTAAATGCTTCGGTTGATGGACAACTCCAGAAAGTGACACCACTAGCCGATGTATGCTACAACACTTTCGAAGGAATGCCTACATATGACGTAGAAAAATGCGCAGTTGTCACGGCAAATTTTCAAAACCAAGATTTTGCGTGAGTTTTCTTAGACAGAGCATAGGAATTTCAACTGATCCAAACAGAGTTGCGGATCCTGTGTATGCGTTGAACCCACTCTACACGAACGACAGTTGCTTGCCAACGACCGATCCTACTGCAAGCTGTAATGCTGGGTATCTGTCAGATTATGTGATTATAGCCAAAAAGACAAAACATATCGCTGCTGGCGTGAAGTTTGCACGCAGATACAACATCAGACTAGTTGTGAGAAACACGGGTCATGACTTCATGGGCCGTTCGACAGCATACGGGGCGCTGGCTATCAACACACACAACTTCAAGGATGTTTCCTTCTCAAGAATATACAGAGGTCCTGGCAGGTACGGTGGCAGTGCAGTGACGGTTGGCGCGGGTATTCAGGGCGGAGAGTTAGTGAAGAAGGCCTTCGAGCAAAGCCCAAAAGTGACCGTTGTCACAGGGGAATGCGCTGTAAGTCAGAAGCACGCTGATACAAAATCCAGGCAATTGACGTTTCCTAGACTGTCGGGTTTACAGGCGGCTATATCCAAGGCGGAGGGCATGGTCCTCTTGCAACAATCTATGGCATGGCTGCAGACCAGGCCCTGTCGTTCGACGTGATCACAGCAAAAGGCGAATCAGTGACGGCAAATGCTGATGAGAACAGCGACCTCTTCTGGGCTCTTCGTGGTGGTGGTCCAGCAACTTTTGGTATTGTAACGGCCGTGACGGTAAAGACATTTCCAGAAGTGCCCAGCGCAGCAGTGATCATCAACATAAACAGCACTCATACCACCGACCCAGAGGTATTTTGGAAAGGTGTCACAGCCTTCCATGCCCAGTCCAACCATTTCGTCGACAATGGCATGTTCGTGTACTACGAGCTACTACTGGGTAGTCTACACATTCAGCCCATCTATGGGCCTAACATGAACAAAGCCAAGATTTTGTCTGTGGTAAAGCCGCTTTTCGACGACTTGGCTGCAAAAGGTGTCCCATATAGCATGACTGTGAAAGATTTCCCCACGTTTTATGAGCTCTATACCGACATCTTCGAGCCGGAAGGCGCTGGAAACAACCAATTGACTGGAGGGCGTTTCATGACCCGCGAGGACATAACAAAAAACAATACGGCCATCATTGAGGCATATAAAACCGCTCTTTCACCATCAGCAGAATTTCCTTTCGGAATAGTGATTGGCCACATTGTTGGCCCTGGCGTTGGAGCCCCTTCTGTCGACGATGCTGTTCATCCAGGCTGGAGAAAAGCGTCCAGTTTCAGTATCACCAGTTTATTCCCAACAAAAGATAACTGGGATGCTGCGAAGAAGTTGCAGACTGATGTTATCACCAAAGCCCTGGACGAGGCTGCTCCAAAAGGAGGCGCATATGTCAATGAAGTAAGTCGCTTCCTACTCGCTCGTTGCTATATTTCCGGACATACTCATTGTTGAAAGGCCGAGAGCTAACTATGTTTTCCAGTGTGACTTAGGACAGCCGGACTGGCAAAATCAATTTTGGGGTTATAATTATCCGCGTCTGTTGAGGACCCGGCAAAAGTGGGATCCAGAAGGGATATTCTATGCTGAGACTACCGTCGGGACTGAGAAGTGGTCTGAGGTTGGTGAGCCGCCTAAATTGTGCAAGAAAATATGAAGGGTCGAGGAATGTGGGTGATCAAAAGGATACATTGAAGTAAATTTAAGTGGTCTCACCGGTAGAATATGTTGCAATAGGTCCGGCCGTAGGTTTAGCTGTCATGCCCTCGTCTATCTTTGCTACAGCCGTGTTCTCCTGTTAAGATCAGTTCAGATGCCTAACGAGCCTTCTAGGAGCGAGTAGGTTTTCAACAAGTTACAGTAGCCTCTTTCAACTGACTCGGCCACCTCTCAAAGGAGCGGATAACATTGTGATACGGAGTACATGAGAAAGAGACGTACGGGGACCAATCGTTGTCATTGAGCGGGTGTGTGGTGTGGATATCGGAGGATCGCAGAGCCTTGTGATGAGCCTACCTTATGCTGCATTGCAATGTGGCGGTGATCGAAAGGGGAGAGGTTGAGGTAAGGTTAACGAGGCACAATGATCATGTGACTATTTTCATGGACTTTGGTCGGTCAATCAAACTCATATATATAGAGCTACTTTCTTTTGAGATAGTTACTCTCAGTCAATCAAGCGTGGCAATTCCGAGGTACAGATTTATAATAATTGTCCAGGCCATTGCATCCTCGCCTACGAGTAAGCAAGCTGCACGCCATGTCACACATGTTTTCAGCTCACCGAAGGGTCGCAGGCTCATTGGTTTTGGCTTCCGTGACAGACCACAGCCCAAAATTCACCGAGTCTCAAGCACTGTACGAGGGGTGTGGAGGTTACCCTCGGCCTCATGTACGTGGCAAGGATTGTGAATAGTCAACGGTTCTTTTGGTGTTTCTGGCTGTGGGTACTACTCAACCCAAACCTGACTGCCATCAACGAGAAATGCTAGATCAGGAATATTCGTTCGGGGTTCGGTTTTGTTGGCAGTAAGCCTCATCTCTTGAAGACATTTTGCAGAGTCAACTACCTATCTCTTGATGAATCGATTGAAAAGAATTGGCAGTCGATTGAGCCTTCGCAAAAAAGACAAATCCAGCTGCATAAGAACTTCTGACCCCATTTCCGAGGGTGCATTAGAGGAGGAGGGCTGTCCGGAGTATAATCGATCAGCATACGAGCCTAGCAGCGGGAGAGAAGTTGGTTTGCTTATATCAGGGGATATTTCTATCAAATTTGCTAACTTCAATCAGTCCTATAAACTGCACCCAATGCAGCAGCATAAATCCAATCAAAATGTAGCTAATCCATCCGAAATCCAAGTTTCCAGAGCTCTTGTTGGAGCACCCCCCGAATTTTTCGAAGAATGTGACGATACAACCAGACATGACAAGGAGGGCCGGGTGTGCATGGGGGAAGTAGAGGCGTCTGATTCAGACGATAGCAGACCCTTAAAGTCCATTTACAAGGGCATCGATATTCCGCTCTTCGGACCGCAGTATGGCATGTCGAAAACTCCCGGCGAAGAGTTCTTAGTTCAGAATCCCACAGTAATGCGGAGGACGACGTCGAATCCCTATGAAGATATGATAAAGAATGCAGAGGCGGATCTCGAACGAGCCTACCTGGAGAGTATGAAGTCTTTCAATGACCACTCTCAGAAAGGTTCCTCGGAGCCACCCGCAAGCCCGACGCTAGTATCATCCGAGCCTTTTGTGTCCCCAGAAAACGATCCAACAAGCTGTATAATATGTACGGAGGACTTTTCAGGGGAAGTTAGGCCGCCGCCATGGATTTCCCTCGCCTGCCTCCATGAGCCTTCAGTATGTTTGGGGTGTCTTTCAAAATACATTAAGCATGATTTGAAAAATAAGATATGGAATCAGCTTTCATGTCCCGAGTGCAAAGCACTTCTCATCTACGAAGATATCAAGAGACTTGCAGATTCCGAGACTTTCGCTAAGTAGGTCACCAGAAGCACCTCCAGATATCCTAGATTCTTGTCTAATTCACGTTTAGATATGAACAAGTATCATTCCGTAGTGCTGTTGGGACAGACACCAATTTCGTTTGGTGCCGCGGTTGTGACTTTGGTCAATTGCATGAGAGCGGAGCGTCACAGCCAATTATACGATGCTTAAAATGCGGTCTTCGTTCATGTTTTGTGCATGGTATAGCATGGCACGCCAGACTAACTTGTGAAGAATACGACGAGATGATTCGCGACCCGGAAGGCTTCAAATCAGAACTCGATAAGGAGGACGAAGAATTCGACGAGGCAAAACGACGTCAAGACGAAGAGGACGAGAGGCTTGCGAGAAGTTTGATGGAGCGTGAGAAGCTTGCTGAAGAGGGCAGACAGAGACAACGCCATGCCGAAGCGCAGAGACAGGCGAGAGCGGAACAGGAGGCCCAGGCAGCTCGGAAGAAGAGGGAGATACAAGTCCAAGAGATACGGAAAAGACAGCAAGAGGAGAAGATGTCGCTCGCAACTGTTAAGTCGACAACCAAACAATGCCCAGGATGCCAGTGGCCGATCCAAAAGAATCAAGGATGTAGCCATATGACTTGTGAGTCTCTCTCTCCCTCGCTCTGTGAGATATTTTGTTCCTGCTTAGAAGCCATCTCCAGGGGTCTCGGGTATCAGTCTGATCAAGTGACTGACTGATACAGGTATACAATGTCGGTATGAATTTTGCTGGCTCTGCATGACCAATTGGAGAGTCCATGGTTATAATGGGCGTTGCAGTTGAACAGCTGCTGCCACGAGTAATGCGAGGCTCCTATGGTTTCTGCTGGGGAGCTTGAGTCTAAGCTGGAATAATACTGTGCTGACCGGTGTGGGAAGGCATCAAATGTCGCGCAGAATTCTGCTGGATTTGTCTGAGTGACTATAAAGCGATTCGAGCGCATGGCAATTCGCACCATAATAGGGGTTGCAAGTTTCACAGTAACAATTTACCGCCTTAATTGGAGGAAGTTTTCAAAAGATTGGATACTGGTAGCGAATCTTCAAAATGGCTCGCAGCTTGCATTTCAACATAACACGCAGGTTCTTTTGGCATCTAGAGTGTTCATTAACTTTGTCCACTTCATCTTCTTAATGCTCCGCGTCTGTGACTACTTAAAATCTTATCCAACCAACTCAGCACTGTAGGATCGGACGTCGAACGACTATGCAGATCCCTAGGTGAATTTACACCATCCTTGGTATCAAGGCAAAGGAGCCTTGCCTTCTTAAGCACTTTGCGCTCCCCAGGACTGTTTGCCTTTGTCCGCTGCAACACGAGCCGGGGAGTCATGTCAAAAAGGTAGCGAATGGATTCTGAGGTTGGAGGGGTTTTGTGAGTTTTCACGCCAGTACCTCCAGCTTGAAGTTCCACAACTTCGAAGTCATTCGAATCCTCGAAAGGTAGTTGCTGGCTAAACGGCAAATGATGATTTCGAGACCACTCGAGACTGAAATGGTCCACAGAAAGATGCATTTTGTGAGCGAGGGTGAAGGCAGGGTTAACTATAGATTGACAGATTTCAGCGTAGAGATTTTTCTTGTCCGGTCGACTTAGAAAGAGTGCGAGTATCTCCGTCAGTCGAGCAGTCAGGTCACCTTTCATCCCCTCCCTCATCTCCTCAAACTCGTGTCGATTCGTGATTGCCGTGTACGTCTCACTCCGCCAGGTGGCATAAGTTATATGATCTAGATAATAAATCAGTGTAATCGTTTCCCGATCTCGCGTGCAAATTCACCTCGTTGAGGTTCAAGATTTCTCATGCTCCTTTCAACAGACTGCATGAAGCTCATTTCTGCGCTTCCAAAAGCACAATAAAACTCCCGGTCGAATATCTCGATGTACAGCAAGCGTACGATGGCAGCACTTATATTGTACTCGTCCGTACCAGGGCAGTTGAAAGATTCCTTCCCGGGGGTGGGAATCAAGGAAAACAGGATGTTACATGGTTCTAAAAGTATTTGCCGCTGCTTCCCTTTTTTGATGAGAATCTCATCGTCTAGCGCGTCTCCAAGCTTCCTTTCAACCAGCTCTTCAATTGAGTCGCATAGGCTGGAGAAATCTTCGGCTGCTTCAGTTTCGGTCAATATTTGCGAGCGCGGTTGAAGGCTGAAAATGAAATTTTGAGCGTCATCAAGATTCTTTCGCAGCTCTAACACTTGGTCGCGTAGTATACTGCATTGCTTCTGAGATTCATCGAACTTTTGTTCTATGGTCAAGCTTTCTACTATGGCTTCCACTGTGCAATCGGGCTCAGGGGCTGTTGTTCTCGACGGATCAGTCTTTGGGACATTAGTTTTGCTCAATTCTCGAAGCTGCTCGGGTTCAGCATCTCTGCATAGCTGTAAGTTAGCTCGTGGTACCCTCGATAGGAGCTATTGAGGACAAACCCGAGAATCTCTGGAATAGGGCCAGCGAGACTTTTACCCCTGGTAGGCACCTCTGCTTAAGATTAGACGAGGAGCTGGAGATAAATTTACGAGGCACCTGAGTACACATACGGGGAGGCCGCTCTTTCTGAGCCATATTCTTGCTGTTGGTCTCTAGGGATTCTGTTGTGTTGGACAACTCTGAGTGCTTCGACACCGCGAATTGACGACGGACATTCATTTTGGGTTCCTTGAAATATGTGAGTAATCTCGATACCGAGGCCAGTTAGTTCTGAGTTGAGCTTACTTGAAATAACTTGTCATGCAAGCGAGAATTGTCATCGCGATTCCCCGTCATCTTGGATGGTGAAGAACGGGTTCTAGTTGGAGGACGATCCTGATGCTAAAAGAGCCTTGGTCGAAATTGTAAGAGGTTGTTTTGTTTAGCTATGATAACTCCTCAGGTAAAAACCGTGGTATGGTGGGACTCCCTTTCGCAATCCTGAACGACCCTTGAATAGCTAAGGTTAAGTAAAGCGAAGATGTTGCGTGGGACACGCAGCATGCAGCATTGATTGCTTTTCAGCTACGGAGGTACAGTACAATCTACCTTCCGAAACGAAACTGCACGTATTGCCGCCTCGTCCTTCTTTTGGAAGCATGCATTATCACCCGATTCTAGCCAAAGAGATATATGGCATGCTAGGAGAGCTCGCGAGATATGCACCTATCGTTTCCTTACGAGTGAGATGCAATGAAACCTTACATAGGCCGCAGCAAAAAAACAACCATAGCCTTGACGGGAACTCGAGTGGCGCAGTTCCACCATTCGATAGAGCTGTCTGCCAGCTCATGCAGTGTGGTGGTCTTAAAATAAGGCTGTGAGCCTTGCAGTCCCGCCACATGAGAGTGAGGCTCCCTCCAGCTTACTTGCAGCTAGTCTTGACCTCCTCTTTAACATCCAAATCAGACATCGACGGATATTTACTAGTATTAGGTTGCAGAAGTTTTATTGTTCCACACGTTTTGGTTAGGAACCGTGCTGCAAATGGATTTTTTAAGCAATCTTTCGCTACATGAGCGAAAGCTTATTGTTGGAATTGATTTCGGCACTACCTTCTCTGGAATTGCATGGGCAGAAACGAGGCGTGTTCGTGACCCTACCAGAACTATTGAATCTCGATGTTGATGAATTCGTAGGTAGACCACCACTCCGTGATCGAAACATGGCCATCTCGTTTAGGTGTCAGTGAGGGAATAAGTAGCGCTAAAGCACCTACTGAACTGCGATATACTCCTCAAGGAACGGAGTGGGGCTTTCAGATCCCAGCTACAGCTGACCGACATCAGTGGTTCAAGGTGTAAGCTGCTCGCTACAAGCGTTATTCCGCGTCTTGTCCTCGTACTAATCATCTTTGCCTTCAGAGGGATCGACAATAAAAAGCTTGCGCTGGCCAATGACCAACAGAAAAGTCCAGAGCAATTAGCTACAGATTACCTGAGCCAGCTATACGGGCATCTTATGTACACTCTCGAGCAGCAAGTCGGAGCAGCAATCCTTCGAACGATTCCTCTTGAGTTCTGTATCACGGTGCCAGCTATCTGGTCTGAAGCTTCAAAGGAAAAGACACTGAAGGCATGTGAAAAAGCAGGCATTAAGTCGGCTTCGAAAATACTCCTTGTGTCAGAGCCAGTAAGCAAGCGATTCTAGGACGAAGGTGTTTTGGCTGATGATTCTGAAAAAAGGAAGCCGCAGCAATCTACGCCTTGAAAGGCCTTGATCCACATGGGCTCAACATTGGGGATAGCTTTGTTCTCTGCGATGCGGGCGGTGGAACAGTCGATTTGATATCCTATACCATCACCCAACTACACCCCATCCTGAAAGTAAAGGAAGCAGCTGAAGGTACAGGTGGAATGTGCGGCTCTACTTTTCTCAATCGGCGCTTTGGAGAATTCTTGACAACAAGACTGGGAAAAGAGCCTGGCTGGGATTCAGAAATTCTTGCAGAGGCAATGGAGCGCTTTGACAGTGTGGTAGCGTATTCTGACAGGACAGATGGGACGATTCTTGCTTATAGGTTTCTAGATTAAAAAGCAATATGCCCCGACAACAGCAAGCGACGATGGCTATTCGATCATGGTTCCTGGCCTTGCAAACAATCCAAAGCTTGGAATCCGGCGTGGGAGATTTACCGTCAAGCCTGCGGAGATGAAGAGTATCTTCGAGCCCATCATCATCAAAGTCATTGATCTTGTCCGAGATCAGATCAAGGCTTCGAATAAAGAGATTAGAGCAGTCCTTCTCGTCGGAGGGTTTGGACAGAATAACTATCTCAAAGAACGTCTTCGGGGTTCACTAGGTGGGGTTGAAGTTCTGCAGCCACCAAATGCTTGGACAGCTATTGTACGCGGCGCAGTTCTCATGGGGCTGAGCAATGCAAATTCCAAGCTAGCTGCTGTCAGCGTGGTCTCTCGTGCTGCCAGAAAGCACTACGGAACTGAGTTGGTCGTGGACTTCGTCCCCGGCGTACACAACCAATCTCAGAAGTAAGCAATATGATGGGAGTCCTACGAGTGAAGAGAACCATGCTAATGAACTGCTATCTAGATTCTGGTCCGACATATACAAATGCTTCAGAGTGAACGCAATGAAATGGTTCATCCACAAACGAGATGCCGTTGAAGAAAACAAACCACACTCAGTAAATTTCGTGTCTGACCACCTGGTTTCGGATGGAACTCCCAAAAAAGTCCAGCTTACCATCTATGCGTGTTCTGTTGGAGTCAAGGCGCCTGTGCACAGAAGCGAGAACGTTCAACCACTTGTCAGTCTATCGGCAGACCTTTCGCATCTGTCGGAAGCTACTCTGAAGTCCACAATTACCAAACGAAGCGATGGGAAGAGTTACTATTCGATTAATGGATCTGTCGAAGCAACCTTTTATTCTGCATCAACGAAGTACGTATTGCTATCGCATGGGAAGAGGTATGACACTGTTACAGCGGAATATGTATGAGAAGAATCCTACGTTGGAGTTCCGTTGCGGGCCATTTATGGCTTCGCTCTTTACTTGTGGGTTGATTTGTGTTCTACTATCTAGCAATCGTGTAATCAGATTCTGTTAGCATTCTAGAAGCACAGGCCTTAATCGCAGTCTAAGAGTCATCCCTAAAATCTTTGCACCATACCTTTTGAACAGTGAGTAAAGGGGTAAGGAAATAAGCGAGGCAGGCCGGCCAAGCGAGATTACAATTTGGCACCTGCCACCTAGCATCTTGGTATCAGTGTAAGGTCAAGTACAGGGGAATACAAACCTTCTACACATGCCAAAGAAAGGCATACTGCTAGGTGTCCAATGTTCCGAGTCCAGAAACTCTCACTTGATATGGTTTACCGCAACCCTACACCAAGATGAGCCCTATGCGATTGGTAGCATTTGTACTCCTTCGAGACACATGTTTGTCTTTTGATTACTGAATTTGTGAAACTCGGCAGAGGTTGTTCCGAAACTCAAATCGGAGCGTTCATGCGTGAGGCATTGAGGTGAAGTGGTCGATGCACTTGTTTGTGTGACGAACACAGCACAAACTACTTAAGTAGATACTTACATTATAGTATTTCCACCCGTCAATCAACGCGTCTTTACCATAGGTATGTACCATAGGTATGTACCAAGAATACCCTGTAGACTCCGTAACGGGCTCGGCTAACTATGAAACAGCCATGACGGGGTTATTTACGCTTTCGAGTCGGGGGACGAGCGGCATCAGTCGAACTGGACTCTGCAATGAAGATCTCTTCCAAATGCTGTCATATTATACGCTGTCGTAAGGATTTGGAGAACCTGTAAAATGCTGTGGTCGACGGCGCTATGCCGCCTCCATGAGAAACGACTGTGAGCTGCGCAATTACCAGCGACTACTTGCAGAATAGACCTACGGTCATGTGGCTTGCTACAGTACGTCCACTTTGAATTCCGCCTTAAATACCTATTGGAACCTAGACCTGGTTTCTGGGCTTCTTCGCTAATCCTTATATTGCTAATTTGGGACATCCCGAGGGTGCGGGCGGAAGTGGTTCGCCTTCTTCCTCGTGCTCGCCGCTGTCCTCTTCGGAGATCTAAGCATGTTGTCACAGAATATATATACCCAAATAGCGTTATGTGTTATGTGGCGTCACATTTTTAACGTGACACATGTCTTAGGCCAATGATATCTGCGGCGCTGATGCGGAGGAGTGAGCTTTGGTATTAGAAATCATGAACGTTATTGGATATACGTTCAATGTTTGGCTACCAATCTTAACGCATCCCGCCAAGGAAGTGCCGAGATTCAAGAAGGGATTCAGCTTTTCTGTTGCTGGGTATGTTGCACAGATGGGGACTGTGGCTGGTTTGGTTGTGGAAGAGGCAGAAGAGATTGAAGAAGATTCAGAGAGGGGACGGTGGTAGGGTGATGAGAGATGTGGAGTTTGCAATACAACAGTTGGACGATGGTCCCGAGAGATGGCTGTATTGAGATTACAGTATGAGCGTGCGTCAAAACTCTAGATAGACCTAGGCAGTAGCCCGAGGGGTCTAAATAACATGGTGTCTTGTTTAGGACAGGAGAATATTAATCATTCTCCTATTCGAGGCCATTTATGCTTATTCCCCTAGAGATCTGAGAAAGACAGGTCTTACTTTTGAGTTTAATTTGTAGATTTTATTAACAAAACAAACAGTATATCACATCGGCACAAAAAATGTGACCTGATCATATCATGATTGTTTATTGTTATTGAAGTGTTGGCAGTAGTACTCTCGAACACAGTCGATAACCTCAGATCAAAATTTTAACTTCAAGTTGACGGCCGTGTAACCATCACAAAATCCGTCCCGTTAAATGGAAAACCCAGTATTACCAAGTAGCAACTCCCATGAGCCTAGGATTGTGAAGGATCTCTGGAGCTCTGACATGCAATGAAACCGAGGTACATTTGAAGGCCCAAGTGTGTGAGTGTATGTAGTATAAAGCTGACAGACCACAAGCGTTCAAAATATTGTCTCCTTGGCCAGGGTATCGAGTAGCACGCGGCTGTAGTTTCGATATTGCCTCGAATCAGCAGTGAAGTGGTATTTGCATCAGGTCCGGCAAAGAGTAGTAGCGTAGATGATGCAAACGAGATGGTCCTTCTGCTGACGGAAGGAGACGATGCCCACTGCCTCGAGAGTAGTATAATCCTCACAAGGGAAATTCTGGCCATATGCAATAGAGGCCGAGCTTCAACATGTGGACGAGGAAGACCGACTTGTCGAATGCGAAGACTAGGATGTCGAACAACAGGAGATAGAGCAAGGAAAGGGTGACCAGTTCGGTGACTAAATTGATGAAATTGAGCCATGGATAGTTCCTATCGCTGTCTTCCACAACGCGAGATGAAGTTCTGTAGGTTCCCTTTCTTGTCGCCTTCACGTATTGCTCGACTCGCTTCTCCTTCATCAATCTAACCTCTTCCAGCTTCCTAGCAGCCTTAGTCTTCTTCTTCTTCTCAAGATTAGCCAAGATCTCCCAGCCTTTCAAGATATCCACCATGATACCATAAGAGTACGGCGCACCAAAGCCCCAAAGCGTTAAGTCGTAATAGAGGCGCTTCTTCGGGAGCTCGTGAAGTTGACGACCACCCCAGTAGACTTTTTTGATCATGTTTGGGCGAGAATCAAGGTCATGGTATTGAAACCAGAGGCCAAGATAACAGTGGACTTGGCTGATTGAGGCTTTTTTGCTTGGAACGATAAGAATGAGCTCCTGGTCGAGTTTGCGGACGGACTTGAGGTTGTACTCCAGAGGGAGGATGGAGGGGATCGTGACTCCAGTTGCAAAGGATCGGACGGTCTCGGCCGAAGAGGAAGGAGGAGACCTTGGGGGGACGTATGATGCGCCAGTCAGTTCTGATGGTGACCAAGACATGGTTGTTGTGGGGAAGATATTTTTCGGAGGTAGGTGAGCTAATAAGGGGGAGAAAATGTTTGGGGCTTCAATTGTGCGCTGTGGTTGTGAAGTGTTTAGTTTCAATATTTGTCTCTCGATACTAGTGCACTCGCTTAATATGGCGTGGCGCAGCTGCTCGCCGCTTTGTTTTTGCTTAAAGTTCATGTCATAATACTAGTTATTTGTGAGCGTGAATATTACCTCCATTCTCCTGCCGATGACTTCATTGTCCCTCTAAGTCTGGCGCTCAGCTTTAATAGGGTAATGTGTGCATTAAGAAGTTTGTATAAAACAGTATTTATTCAAGGGTTTCTGAACTCTGGGAACTTTGTAACAGCTGTTTGAAGGACATGGAATTCTCAGCGGCCTGTATTATGTGCTATGGCATGTGTGAACACCAACCATTAGGAACAAACATCAATGGGATTTGATCGGCTTTCAAACTTAAGTGTGGATGAAAATTTGGATTTTTTCTGGAATGCGTGAGTATTGTATGAGATAATATTAGGAGACCTATATCTTAACCCAACCACAACACCTAGGCTCATCCTAAAATTCATTATCCCCCGCGGACATTGTGTCGATATGCCCAAGAGAGACACAAGGACAAAAACTGTAAAAAGACGGGAACGAAGTCTCTTTAGCGAGAATACTCCCCTGATATTATGATCGCTTAACCTTCAACATTTATTATGAGAATTTTAACAAGTAGTGCTCTTATAAATACGCCGAATTTCAGGTATAGTACAGTACTTAGCACTAGTTCTGTAAATTCTAGTCTAATAGATGGGTTCCACTCATCTAAGTCATAGGTAGCATGAACCCCATCTTCTACCTGCTTCATCCACTTAACCCCTTTGATAAGCAAGCCAACAAACAATCACCACACCACTCAACACCAAATTCGGCAACCCCAACAAGTATTTTGACATAGAGCACGTGATATTCCAAAGTTCAAAGTCACTGTAGCACCGTTCGCCATCTCTTTAAACAAATCTGCTCTTATCCGCAATTTACTTAATAAGCCCATTCGCCCCCGGATACGCTAGACTATAATTTCCCTCCACCTTACCTGAGAGCTCCACTTTAAGTCCTCGAACACACGCCCACCCCGAATTATCCTTCTTCGCAGCAAACGGCGAGACGAGGCGTGACGCGACTCCGCAGTTCATGATGCCTATGGCCAAGGGCACCACGTTACAATAATGTAATCATGAGCTAGAGTGCGAGGAAGTAGTGATGGAAGTATGACCGGAGATTTGTCTTGAGGGGGGAAGGGTGGTAGTCCGCGAAAAATGAGATTGAGCACGGTGAAAATAATAAGCGAAAATCGATCAGAGGTTTTGGAAGTATGGATCCTAATTTCTTGACGGGCTTATTAAAGGTTATTGATAAGGAGCGGCCCCGCTACTTAATGGAGAGAATACCGGCCCGAAACATATCTCCTATCGTATTTATCGGATGCTACTTTCACAGGAGGAGATCCAATGTAATTGTTGTTAAAAGCGGTGGATGGCTTAGTCTCCAACCAGAGAAATCCATATAATAAAATGCATAAGTGCAGATTCATAAGTAAGGCTGACGCTGTCCTTTGGCAATTTTTGGTGTTTTCAAATCGCCGACTCGCTCTTCTCTCCAACCTTCTCTCCAACGCCTTTAGTATCACTACCACTGCCTCCCTCCACACCCTCGATTGACGATGCTGGGCCACCAGCAGCCAGCATGTTTTCAGGCGCCTCTTCAACTGTAGTTTTCGGTCCTGTAAACCACTTCCTCGCGTCAATAAAGTAATATCCTAGCGCACCACCCCAGACGGCCATGTTGATGACAACTGTATAATTCATCGTCTCGGGTGTAGGATTTGGTCCTCCAGTGGGGAACATGGCTAAGATTATTCCAAAAACCAAGAAGACCACAGCAAACCAAGCAAGTGGAATAGAGAAGCGGTCGCCAGTGTAGAACGGACCAGGAACAAACTTCTTCTGTCCCCAAACAACGCGGCAGAGGATTGGAGTTCCCCAGGCGACGTTGTTGCCGGCAACGGCAAGAGAAAACAAGGCCGAGGCTGCAGCGGGAGCAATCAGGCACAAGAGGCCTAGAATAGCAGCTAAGAAAACACATCCCCAGACGCAACGAAGGGGGATGTAGCCAAATTTCTTTGAGATTGGTCGGAAGAATCCTGAGAATGGCAGAGCGCCATCACGAGAGAACGCCCACGTCTGACGGGATGCAGCGACGGTGATCGACAATCCCATCAGGAATTGGACAATGAACAGGAGGGACATAAGCCCCAGTGTTCCATTCTTGCCCACTGCATCGTAATAGATTTGGGCCATGGGTTGACCGTATGCAGAGCCAAGAACAGCCTCCAGGTCTGGATTGATACAAGATGCAAGGACAATCATAATGATGAAGCCAAGAATCCAGCAAGAACCGATTGACATAAGGATGCCGTATGGTACTGCTTTGGCTGCATTTGCAGCTTCTTCGCTTAGATGAACGCAGGAGTCGAACGCGCCTATGGTCCAAATAGGTGAAAGAAAGGACAGCATAAACGCCCAGCCTGTTGGCCACGTCGTGAAGTTCTCGGTCTGGGTAAAGATGTAATGAGCGTCGTTCCTTTCCGTAGAGAGCCTCTTGCCGACTGGAAGCGCTATGATGGTAGCGGCGATGAGAACAAGATTCATGACCACAAACACTGTCTGCAGCTTCCCCATGATCTTGGATAGAGTCGAAGCAAGGACTCCGTGGCACAGTACGCATGCAACGAACACGGCATATACCTCTCCATTTGAAGGAGCCCAGTTTCCGTCACGAGCAATGACAATCCTTAGGAATATTAGGTTGTGCTATTGAAGATGAGGTATGTCAAAACTCACACTGAACAGAACATGAGAGCAAATCCATAGTCAATACTGCAAAGACCACCGACCAATCCTAAAGTGTTCGAGTATCCGACTAGAAAGCTCAAGGCATTCCTAGTCTTCGGTGATCCAAAATAATGCGTCCTTCTACAGATTAGCCGACATTATATTGAAATACAACTATGAGTCCATACCACCAATACAGACCTCCAGAAGTGGGCATCGCACTCCCAAGATCTGCCATTGCCAAACCAACCACAAATATACAACCAGAAGCAATAAACCATCCCCACACCATACCGACTGGGCCAGCAGGAATAGAAAATGCGAGCGTCGACGCGATTGATGGCAGGAGTCCCATGATAGAAAACGCAATTCCAAATACTTCAATCATTGTGAAGTTACGACGAAGCTCCTGCTTGTAACCCAACTTGGCTGTGAAGTGTTAGTATCAAGTACAGTCTTTCAAACGCCCTAACAAACCTAGGAGTTCCGCATCTGCCTCGCCCGCAAGCAATTCTCCTGCTGGGACAACAGAATGTCGACTTGCCATCTTCTCCAAATCAAGCTGTCCGCCATCCGAAGGCACATCGACTGAGGTAGATGCCATGGCCGCTGCAATTGAAGGGGTTCTGATAATTGTGAAATGAAAGCACCGCACTTGATTTAACAAGATATCAGGTGCGGCGGAATCGCTCCATATATCTTGTCCAACCTAAATAACAAGCTCGGGATGTTCATCTCGTACTACCTACGTATCACACACTTAACCAACCATTCCGTGCAACTATTGGGCGTGTGTAATGGAAAGCTGCACACATGATACCAGATAACGAGCTGCATCGCGATAGCAGGGTCACGAAACTCGATAGACAGGGGGCGATGGCTAACAGGGTAGCCGAATTTGTATATTGGGATGACCAAACGTCAAACTAACGACCAAGTTGGTAACTTTACCCAGGGCCGTTTCTGTACATTGTCCAATGAGTGGGAAGCCCAAAGTATTGCTAACGTTGTGGCGCCGATTCTGAAGCCGTCAAGCTCATGGATCAGACACAAGCTGTGGAGAAACGAAGCTTATCGCTTTTGGCTCCCAAGAGTGGATAGAATCATGTGCTTTTAAACCGATGTCCAATTTCAAGTGTTTTTCTATCGGGTATTCGGATCGGGTCCATTTGGCTATCCGTGAATGGTTCGGATAACCAAGGGTTGATCGTAAGTCAATCGTAAGTCAATACCGCGGCTAGTCGACAACCCCTATTGGTGACGACTGCCATGAAATGAAGGAGGGGTCTTCGTTCAGAAAGCGATATCTATTTGGATATCTCAAACTCTGATTCAACGACCATTTGCAGTTGAAAGTGATGTCGCCCAAATTGCAGGGGAGACGAGAAGATGAACATGGACAGATGAGTGCAACAGCATCTTGCTATGCTTTACCCATCTGAGCTGCCTGTTCACGCTGGATACGATCCATCACGATGTTGATATCCTTGCCTTCCGCACGCCATTCCGTCCGGATCACCTCCTCTGCACGCGCACTTCTCGGATTGAATTCCGCACCGAAAGTTTTTGGGGCAGAATTGAACGCATCTGTCATTGAGAGAGGATCAGGGACGTTCCACACCTTGTGGCCGTATGTCCATTCATATGTACACTCGATATCAAACGCCCATAAAAAGCGAGCCATGATAATGAAGAGGGAGTTTCTGGCGATATGCTGACCGAAGCAGGTTCGCCGTCCATGTCCAAAGGCAGCGACTGGCAGGTCCGGATTGAGGATCCAGCGCTCGGGATCGAATGACTCTGGATTTGGGAATACGGTTTCATCGTGGCAGATAGCCCATTGATTGGCAATGACTGTGGCACCCTTGGGAATGCGATAGCCCATATATTCGTCGTCCTCGGTGACGGCATGTGGAACACCACCCGCAGCAACAGGACGCCATCGAAGAACCTCTTGTAGGAAAGCGTGGACATAGGGAAGGTGGTCCTTGTCGGCGAAGGTTGGTAGTCGCTCGGTACCAACAATTCGGTCGAGTTCTGCTTGAGCCTTTTTGACGGCATCTCGATGCAACACAGCAGCAAGCACAAACACTTCCAGGGCGCTGGTTGTAGTATCGGTGGACACTTCCCAGACTATACCAACATCGTAAGCTAACTCCATCGGCGACATCTGCCCGTTTGCGAGGGACTTGATCTGTTTCGACCAGTTCCAGGTAGAAGACGATAATGCGTCCTTGAAATTCTTCCTCCAGACTGCAGACTCATACTGATAGAACTTCTCTCCGGTCTTCTTCCAAGGTGCAAGAAATCTGGGCAGATAGTTTAGGAACGGCAATAGATCTACGATCCAACCTGGCGTCAAGGTCAAAAGGGTATTGTCGATGATCGTGTCGAGTTCTTTCAGGTCTTGTGATTCAACGTCCTCGATTCGTTTGCCATAAGCCAAAGCGAACACGACGCCAGCTGCATAACGTCGAAAGCCATTAGTAAACCCGTTTGTGGACAGCATCTCGAACACTAGCTGTTTGCTTTCCAATTCTTGGAGGGCACAATATGTCTGAGAGACTCGCTTGTTGAGGACGGACATCTGGAGACGCTGATGAGCCTTCCATTGTGCAGCATATGGCATCAAAAGAGTGAGCATTCCTCTGCCCAGACATTCACCAGCCATCACCACTCTAGGCCGTGAACTGTAAATGCTGCTACGCTTGTCAAGCAGATCACGAGCTGTCTGGTGGTTGTTCAACACGATGAAAGTACTTGGGCCGAACTGAAGCTTGAAGATTGGTCCATATTGTTTTGACCACTGTTGGAAGACTTTCCACGGATAGTCAGGAGGAGCTGGCGCTTGATGCAGATTTCCAATAATCGGCAGAGGCTTCGGACCCGGCGGCAGTGGAAGATCTTTTGAGCGTCGTCTGCGCTGGAAAAGGACGAAGATGAGCACCACGACGGCGGCTATGAAGACGAACGGAAGGGTGAACATGATTTGAGAAAGGTTGTACAGGTCAACAGTGGTACCTAGGAAATGGAATAGGAGGAAAGGAGAGAGAAAGGTAGGGAGAAGAACAACACATCGTGAGGTACATGCGTGATGGTTGCGCGATCATGGACCATATCTCAATCCACTCGCCCCCTCCTTGAGCTCCTTGGCCCGAATTGTAAAGGCTCATGAGGTTCCTAGCCAATGGTATTCTGCATCAATTGGGTAATTGGTGAAGGTGCAGAAGTATCGTGGGATTCGGCTGCATGAGAAAGGAACGGCCGCCCGTTTGGTTTGCTGCACCATGGGACACCGAACCATTCAGAAGGGAGTGTCGAATCCGCTTTAGGTTGCCCACGACATCCACGACCCACGAGAAGGAATTTCGACGATGTTCAACGGTTCGACACCCGGGGCTAGATGTGTATCATCCGTTGTCAAATGCAATGTAACACGCAAGGGAAGTCCGCAGGTTCGAGATCCATTCGTAGTGGAGGGCGGACCAACATGACGGGTGAGCAGATATGGTACTGTACATGGTAGGAATATATTGGTGCGGTGTACTCGGTGGGATTATATTGGTTTGCTGTACTCGGTAGGCTGAGAATGGTGGATTGCACAAGGGCGAATGTTGCAAGGACAGCAGATGATGGTCACGTAGAAAGATGAGGTGTGAGATGATGAGGTTCCAGAAAGGCAGGCGGAAGTGCAGTCCAAGAGAGGGCTTCGTCGTAAATGCACGATGGATAATTGTACTATCGTCGAATGGAGTTTTGGCATTTTACCGGAACAACGGGAGTTGGGTTGGGAAGAGAAACGTTCTGCTCCCGGAAATTTAGAAATTCCGGTCCCAAGAGAAGGATGATTAGTCATCTTTGATTAGTAGTCACTCGGAGCCGTGTCAACAGGGGTTGTCAGAACTCGTGGCGCACGGTCCAAAAACACCAAAATTTAAAAATCGCGAGTTTTACCAGAAAGTAATTACTACAACAACAGTTAATATGGCACCACCAACACGCAGTAACCCCTTTCGCACTCCTTCTCCTGAACCTTTAGCTAATAACCAAGCTACAACCACTAGAAAATGCAAGTTCTGCGACGCATTAGATCACTACGGTGGTACACGCTCTTTACGGTCAATTTCCAAGCAATGCAAGATTTCAGAAACAACAGGTCGTCGTTGGCGGCAAGAACGGCTCACTTTAGGCTCTGCTGCAAAGAGAAGGACTCTACGCAACTTGGTAGACCTACGAGAGTTACGAAGTCGATGTGTAAGATGCTAGTATCTCCGTCAAGAAACCCGGTTAGAAAGCAGCCGTACGATACACAAATCGTATACCACAATATACCTGTCGGACCACGCCAATTGCAAAGAAAATTCAAGGAATATACCCACGGTGGCGGCCGGTATAAATGCGCGTTTATCGAGAAGGTTATTTTAAGCAAAAACAAGGAGAGTAGGGTGGTATACGGTGAAGAGCATATACGATCCACTCTTTGGATTCTTCGACCACGTTGTCTATACCGATGAAGCACATATAGACCCTACTTCGCAAGTACAAGGCAGAGTACTCCGTGAGTAAGGAACGCGCGATTTGCCTAAAAATATCGAGGAACGGCCTCCTTTAAAGGGCGTACGGTTTCACATTGCTGCTTAGATCTCGTGGTGGGGAAAAGCAGAGCAACTTACCTTCTATAACGACGAAAACGATGCACAAGACGCAATTGAGCCTCCTCCTTCCCTTCTTATCCACGACGACGTCCTACAACTGAAACAGAGGAGGAATATAACCTACGTGTGCAAGAATGGGAAGCAAAGAAGCCGCATGCAGTAGAGAAGAAGGTACAAGGCAATGCAATAACACAGAAGTACTACGTAGAGAAGCTATTACCTATATATTATAGTGTAATAGAATCTATACGTAGTATTGATGATAAACCGCGGCTGTTACAAGAGGATGGTGACCCTTCTCACGGTATGCGTAAAAGAGGTCTTGTAGAAGAGTATAAGGATGTACGCGGTATTAGGAATCTTGTACACCCTGCACAGTCTCCTGGTTTAAACCCTATAGAGGGTATTTGGTGCATTTTGAAGCAACGGTTACGGCGTAGAATCTTTTTATCAGAGGAAGAGATGAAGGAGGCTTTACAAGAAGAATGGTCAAAAATCACTATGGAGGAGATACGTGATCCTATTGCAGATATGCCAAGGAGGTGCGCCGAGCTTGTGCGATCAAAAGGAGGCCCAATTCGTGGAAATAAGTGGTGATTTGGTATTACAATTGTAGTTTTTGTATAATAATATACACTTGTTGATTTTGGTGTTTTTGGACCGTGCGCCACGAGTTCTGACAACCCCCTGTTGGTGTCGCACCCCCATGGCAGTGGCGCCGGGCAAGGCTGAGTTTTGACCGAACACCAACCTCATCATGGCAGACACAATGCAACGACGAATGGTACGCTCTAGGTTTTGGCTTGAACGTGAACGTGAACACTGTGCTAACGTTCCTTCCCAGCTTTCGAAAGAGGACGAAGTCACCGCTGCTGGCGACGAGGTCGAAGTTAGGCGAGAAGACCAAGACAAAATCAACAAGTTCAGTCGTCTTCACCAACGCGAGATCGCAATAGAGGAGGAGCTCAAAGACAAAAGCGTAGGCTGCGACCCTGTGTCATGCCTCCCTCTGTGGCCTGGTATTAATGGTTCCACAGAAAGAGAGAGAGGATCTCGAGGATGTATCAAACGAATTGGAGCTGGCAGACGAGGACGAGAAAATACCGTATGCTTCACGCCATGTCCGTCTTCTTAAATTTCGCTAATACTAGTCAGATACAAAATTGGCGATGGCTTTGTCTCGTTGCCATTAGAAGAAGTCCAGGAAATGCTCTCCAACTCCACATCACGAATCGAAGAAGAGGTTGCCGCTTTGGAGGATAAGTTGGGCGAGATCAGAGAAGAGCAAGATGCTTTGAAGGTTGACTTATACGCACGATTTGGGAAGAGCATCAACTTGGAGACATAAAGACAACATCTTCGCTGTGCCTTTCCTTTGCTAGTTGCGACGATGTGGGAAAAGATATACCAGGGAGAGGTACTCTCTATATCGAGTTCCGAACAACAGCACCAACTTTTGATCCAGCATACGCTTCCACATCGCAATAATGGATGCTGTACCTGCAAAGCGTTGGTGGCTTGTGAATATTTCTATTCTGTGGACCTGCCGCTCACGATGCGCATAGGATCAAGGCACGCAAAACCACACCCTAAAAGTTGATAGACGGATGTCTATATCGACAATATGCCACGTTAGACTGGGACAGCACCAAGTCAATTATACCACTTCTACAAGACTAATTTGTCAGTCCCCGTGGGAACCGCCATAGCATGCAAATAACAACCATTATCTAGTTGTCCAAGTATGGTACAACTAGTAACACCTTTCTTTTTCGTCAACAATCGTCGGACTCCCCTCCAACCGCCTCACTTCTCTTGACCCCATCAGCTCTCGGTGCTGCATCCCGCGGATTCTACATACAAGAGGTTGTTCTCGGGTTCTTCTGAAGACCAAGCTCCAGATAATTCCTTTGGAGTCTTGAAACCTTGCCTTAGCCTGTCATGGCTGCAAAGCATTTAGAAAATCACCATTCTTCGAGACTTTCTTTCCGAGGGAGGGTAACTTAGAATATTCGATTGCATCTACTTCTCATTCCATTGGTGCATCACGAGTGCCAACGCACTCTTTTCTCATGTTTCTACTTTCCTTGAAACGCAGCGATCCAGAACACATTTTGTTCTCCTGGTCAAAACTCCGACTCACGTGGACATGCACTCAGCTCCTGCTCGGCTCTACTCCCGTATGCTCTTGTTCCCCCATTCTTGAGTTGTTCAATAAATGTTGAAGCTAGTGCCGGTGTCGGCGGTAATGCACTCGATCTTCTGATGCTCGTTGGCTTTCGGCGTTACGAATTGAAGTCAAACCCTACGACATGGTTATTCCCGAACATGGAAGGGCTGGAAAGAGTGGGTTTGCCCTGAATACCAATTGGATATTCTTGTCCACCTCCAGTCAACCGCTCGAGACTATATAGCGGGTATCGGCACCATGCATTTTCTCCTCAATGTTTGTCCAATTGTAGCAGGTCTTAGACTATTTGAGATCTGCAAGAGTCGTTGGCTGCGGGGATAACACTGACAAGTTATCACGAACGAGATGACAGAAATTCATAGCTTAGGCGAAATGTCCGTTGGACGACACATACTTAGCTATAGGTTCTTGCTAACACAGCCTCTATCCTTCTAGATATTTCATCTAAATGTTATTGAGTCTCCTTTCCTATCGACCTCTTAATTATGCCGCCTTTCATGAACAAGAGTCTATCGAAGGATAGACAACCAAGTGAGGCTAGACTGTTGGAAGCAGAAACCCCCAATCGTAAGTAGCTGCCGAAGTCTCAGTAATAAGTCCTGTCAATCTAATCGGCTCGGGAGCTTTATGGACAGTGGTAGCTCTCCTTACCATGTTCGACCACGATACCTACGAACCTGCAGGCATGATTATGCTTGCCGCTGCTCTTCACCCCCACCATCTTCTCTGGCATCTACGGACAATCTCTGGGTGCGTCATGCCTCATGTTCCTTCCCATCGGCGCTGGGACCCTGGGTGTGATCGCGTTATTCTCTGGTATGATTCCTTCCTCCGCAAAGCCTAGAAAGCTAGAAAGGCATGGACGCAATTAAGTTCAGTTGAGAATACTAACTTCCCAATACACAACCCCTAAATCCCATGCTTAAACTCAACTCAACCAATTGAGGACACATTGGTCTGATCTTGGGACTGGGGCAAAATTACACCTAGGTATCGAAAAAAAAAAGTTCTACTTAAGCTCGAGTCCGATCTGCGGATTTGTCTAGTTGCTGGGTTACACTGGGTTACACTTGAAAGCCCTGATTCTTGTGAAAAGGTTTCACGGGTGGTGGGTTTGGAATAGTTTATTGTAAGTATTCTCGCTTACTCGCTTAGTTTATAGGTAATAGTTTACGTCGGACTGGGAAATGAAGAATGACATATCCTAATGCTGGCTAACTTTATGGGTAATAGTTTATATCAGATAGGGAAATCAAGAATGAGATATACTAATGCTCGCTAAATTGATAGGTAATAGTTTACACCGAAAAGGAAATGAAGAATGAATATGCCAATGCCCCTTAGCTGTTCTCTCCAACACGCAGACCCGTCTCTTAAATACCGCTGGGCACGGGAGTCAAGTCACCAGCGCCACCGGGCACCGGGTCAGGATACTCCAGATCAGAGCACTTAGCTGCACATCCGACAATTTGGTTATTTGGTACCACGAGGCTGAAATCAAGCATACCGACGGTATAGTAGCCGTCCCCACGCTTTTCTGTGTTGGGCATGTTAGTCCCATCCCGAGGAGTATTGCAAGAGCGGCGCAAATAGCCATGGATCCTGCGGTTGCGCTTGGCCTTCCAAATGGCATGGCACGCCTTGTCGTCCCAAGTGCAAGTGCTCACATCCGACTGCGTGCTGCATGTCGAGAAGGCTTGCGAGCCACCGAAGTTGTGTGTGTAAGAGACTCCACCGCCGCCGTCCAATGTGTCCTTGATCAGCGTGATCTTGCCTTCGATGGAGACCTGGATGGCGTTGTCCCAGCTCTGGGTGTTGGTCGTGCAGGACTGGTTCATGTTGATGACCTGCTGGGCACAAGAGCTGGTGCTGGCGCAGTCGATGACGAGGCCGGTGTTGATCCAGCCGCTGTACTCGACCTGGTGTTCGACAAAGTAGAGGTCGGTCCAGCAATGGAACCTGTTGACGGCGGGCGTGGTAAGGCCATTGTCGCAGTACGAGCCACTATATATCCCGGCACCGTCAGAGTACTTGCTTGTGCCAGTAGCGAAGCTGGGGTCGTCATCGCAGCCAGGGGCGCCGCCTTTGAAGGTGCTTTGGTCAGTTCGGCGAGTGAGTTGGGCACCGATGCTGGCTCTGGCAACCAGGAAGTCTTCCATGCTCATGCCTTCTGGCAAGCCGAAGTTGTTGAGGTCTTCTAGCTTGCCTGGTATGGCGGATGTGAGGGTTGCAGTTACGGCTAAGCCGAGCACTGCTAGTGGGATGTTGTTGAGCATAACGGTGGTGGAAAGAAAGGAGGCGATCGATATGCCTTGGTGGTTGAGAAGGGAGAGACTGTGTGAGATGATTCAGATAGATATGACGATGACAATAAAGGCCGAGGAGAAACTGTCTGTAGAGCCTATAGAAGTGAGAGGAGAAGTGCTTTGGAGGAGGTGCTGGTTGAGAAGAAGACTTGTGGGCGAAGACAGACCCTTTTAGATAATTCGAAGGTTCTCATTCTGTTTCTAAAATTAATCTTAGATCTTCGTTAATGGAATCTCCATGATGCAGTACGTGTCTACTCTTCTCAGCACAAGGTTACAAAAATAGTCGAGCTCGAATAACAAACGACGAGGCGGTGGAGATGAGAGCTTCGAAGGATGATGAAGGTCAGTGAGGATCGTAAGCACACAAGCTCATACTAATTTAGTGAAGTGTAGTAGTGGTATGGTGACTTGGGTCCGAACAAATGGAGGATGGGGCGCGGCTCTAGAAGGAAAGGTTGGGAACTTGAGGTTAGACTCCATTGGTGGAAAGAAAAGTTCGAAGGACAAGGAAAGTGCATAAGGATCCAGGATCGTAAGGATTTAAGCTTATGATAGTACTTAGTTTGGTGAGGCGCAGTAGCGGCGTAGTGGCGTAGTGAGCATCGAATTGATTGGTGGCAAAGGCGGGTTTAGGAGGCTGAACGAATGGAGGCATCACCTTGAGGTGCGACTAGCGCGGCTCGCGCGACTCTCGAAATAAAACTGGGGAACTTGAAACCTCGTTACCCTCTCGCATACCCGTCGGCTTTTAGGCGAGCCTCCTTGCGTACGCGTCTCAATTCCTTAGTTAGGGAAAGTGGTTGCAAATGCTAGCAGCGATACATTCGCTTGCCAGTCAATTACAACCCGTATGCAACATAACCTGGAAATCGGTGTTTTTGACCCCGCGAAGTCCGCGTCACCCACCACTTTCTAATAAAGTTCCTACCCCGTAGGGGTACCTCGCTTAAATTTTCGACTTGAAACAAATTCTAGCCTATTAGAAGCCTAAGATTTTTTTAGTTAAGAACCTTCTTATAAAAAGACTATTTCTTTTAGAATAAGATATATTAGTATAAGAGCTATAAGATACTAAAAAATCCAAAAAATCTATCGAAAGAAAAAGGTAGAGGTTAGTTAGAAAGTTAGTTTTTTAAGTTAAATCGTCCCTAGTAATTTTCGATTTTCGAGGGAAATTTAGAAAAAATCTAAATTCTTAATAAAAAAGTGAAATAAAAGGTACTAGATAACGTCGGTTGCCTTAAAAAGTTTCTAGAAAGTTTCTTTACTAAAATCTATATATAAGCTAATTTAGGAGTTCTCTCTATATAGTTTTAATGTTTAAAATTAGCTTTTAAAAAGATTTTTATGTTTAATTATTTTTTTATTCTACGAACGGATTTCGAGAGAGAAGAATAAATAGAGACTTTCTAGAAAATTATCTCCTAAAAGAATGAAATAAGAGTTTTAATTCTAGTATATTTCTAGGTTTTTATAGCTAGAATTAAGTCTAGGGTCGTAGGGTTCCTTTTTTTAATAAAAGAATTCGAGTTTCCTTTTTTGGTTTTTTGCCGCGGACTTCGCGGAGCCAAAAACACCGTTTTTCAGATTATATTATGTACGGTTGTAAGGTTAACCTTACGAGTACTCCGGGCGTACCGAGATTAAATTAATAATAACTCACCCTGGGTGTCTGTTTGCACCTGCTAACCTTAGTGCCAGTAACCTCGGTTACTGAGTATCGTGTTTTGCTTATAATACCCGAGCACTACGTTTGGTAGGTACAGGTAACTATGGTATTGGTAAAGCTTGATCTGATTCTTTAGACGGCAGAAGGCTCACTACTTATAGACACTGTTAAGGAAGCACGCTAGCCTAACGCTAGCTTGGGCTAGTGCCTTCTAGTGATCACGAACAAAGTGAATTCCCTCCGCTCAAAGCGAGTGAGCCACAAAGAGGTAAATGTTACCGTCCCGAGCTTCGTATAGTGAATGGAATTACGTCCAAACACTTAGCATTTACAACCGCTTTCCCCAGCTAAGGAACCCGAGAAGGAGGGAGGCTTAAAAGCAAACAATTACTTACTCACTTTAAGCAAGCGATCTTCCTTACCCCGATCACCGAGATACAGTTTGCACAAGATCAGTACCACAGCTAGCCTACACTACCTAGGCACTACGGCAATTACCCCTATTACTCATCCTGTGCAACCTTGAAATACGAGGATGAAATAACGATAGTTGGCTTAAAGATCCTTCGTTTTTTCTATTTGGCGCTCTGCTCGCAGCTCACCTAGTTTCTACCTACTTAATAGAAGACTAAAAAATCGCCTAATTTTTATCACCAAACGCGATGTGCTCACTAGCTAACAGCTAGCCTAGAGTGACACTGTATTAGGACTATATTATTGTACAGTATGCCGGTTAATTCCAATTCCCAAAAATATTATCAACTCCTACAAGTATACTGACTCCATGTCATGCTCTATTCAATCGCAGCTACTGAGGTCTTCGGGTACTTTGGTACATACAAGGACACGCGGTGACGTGAATGAAGCACAGTGGCTTTTGAGATGGGGCTCTCGATCTTAGACAGCCGTACCACGAGTTTCCCTCTTTGAAAATGCTTCTTTCAAGAAAAAATTGGTTCTTCGGCTGCATGGTAAGAAAACATTTTGGTGCGAGTGAAGCCTTAGAGCTTGAGTGTACACTAAATACTGTGAGGTAGACCTACCTGCCTATGAACATGTTCCGCCGAAACAGTATAATGCCTTACCAACAAAATTCTTGGTAGTTTTTCTAGCGCCTGAGTCTGTATATCTCACGGATCAATCGCTTCTGAAGCTTTCTTTGTCTTAGATGTCATTTCATCGACCATCGCAATCATTGATGGCACAAAAGAAGTCCACAACGCAGAATCTAACGCAACAGGCTTTCCAGCAATATTTGGAGAAGCTGTGAAACGACTTCAGATTGTCAGACAAACCTTGCTAAGTGCAAAACAACAAATCGTGGATAAAAAGCTCGATGAAGCTAAATGTCTAGATTAAAAAAATGTCATCAAAGCTTGGGAGTCTAAAGCTACGAATATCTTCTCTAAAGTGCTTCATGATGATGGGGCTTTGAGAGCCGATCGTTATACGAAGGGTTTCGGGATACTAAGAAAAGATCGCGATTTAGAGACCTTGATGAGAGGCATATTAGAAGATGCCCAGATTCTGGCGAGCAATTGCAACATTAATGCTGCAACTACGACCGATCTTGACGGGATTATGGAAGCTCTTCGCCTAGCGACTTTGGAGGCTTTTGAACTATACAAAACAAAAAGTAAGAAGGAAGATCTAAAACTGCCAGGGGATCAGGAATTGACAGATGCTTAGGTTTAATCAATCAGGCGCCGAGAGGTTACACGATCTAGTCGTGAAACGTTTATATTCTCTGTTCACCACTGATCCAATGGCTTAGAAGACAGAAGTTGAGACCGGTAAGAATAATCTACTTCATAATTCATGCGACTGCCTTCTCGAAATCTACAACTAGGATTTCTTAGCTTAGCTAGAGTCAATATCCCGGATGTGGATCACCTTGGAAGGGGGACACCATAATGGCAATTGCCATTATCAACCAGCTCTCAGCTCAGAATATGGAATACAATAGTATTATGTTCTATCTATTTTGCGTCGACACATCAGACACACAAAACAGAATCATACAGGCTCTGAATCTCTTGTTCGGAAACCTGTCGACGCTATCTCGTCAGATGCATTCAGCGCGGCTCTCGGATTCATTGAGGACGTCAACACTAAAAGACCTGGCCTGGCGCGTTCAACTCCGTAGATAAGCTCTGGGTATATCTGTACCACGCTTTAGAGATATCGCATTGCCGGAGAGCAACATTTGCTATTGATACCCTCCACGAGTGTGATAGCATGTCGTTGCTCATGCAGCATGAGGACAACCGCACAGCTACTTGGGTTCTGCCGAGTAGATCCAAAGCTTCCATATGCAACCATCTGGCTTGTTTCAAGGTCAACCTGGATACATACTCGCCCGAAGTTAGCGCATCCATTGAAATTTTCATAAACACTAAAGCGGCTGAACTTACAGACGTCAAAAGATATAGTGAGAAGCTGAAACAGCATATGGTCTCTACCTCAGAGCGAAGTCAGAAGGCACCTTTCTCTAGGTCCCTTTAGCGTGCCGAGGATAGATGGTGTTTGGAAGCGCGTAGTGAGATATACTCTCCAACCAAAACTTGAAGATTCTGGCATGGACTACAGACATGGTCATCTACGACCGGTGTCCTTTTCAACTTGTAGCGACTAAGCTTTCATCTCAATTTGGGCATCGATTTCTGCTGGACTAGACTTCTCTCAATCATGACCAACTTCAAAGTTACTTCTCGCCATGAACGAGCCCCGTCCCCTTAATTGCCTTGATATCAAAAGCAAAAATAACAATACAGAGCATAAGTTTCATCTCTGCATACGCAAACGCTTTACCGATATAGTTGCCAGGGCGGTGGGAGAACGAATTTACAACTTTGCTGTTGTCGTTGTCAAATTCGACTGGACGGGATTCGGCTGGAAACCAGCGTTCAGGAATCATCCCACTAGAGCGCGTAAAGTTGATAGTGGAACGACCCGCGGCATAGTTGTCAATTGCAACTATTGTCTTCCCTGGGATTGCATGGCCACTAATGACATTTCCACTTGGGAACGTAAGATGATGCGGAGCAGCTCGGACGTGTGAAAGAAGGCTGAGAGCTTCTTTTATAAAGGCATTTACGTACTCCAGTATGTTGGCTGCTATGTATGTGTGTGATTTCGTCGTGGGGTTTAAGGGTAGGGCGTATTTCAGAAGTGAGCTTAGTGAAGGCAGAGGGCTGTTGAACGAGGTAGTAGACGATGCCTGTCAATACCATTTTAGTGGTTTTGGAGCAGCCGACCATGAAGGTGACGCAGGTTTCGGGAACTCAGGGCATGAGATGCCGTGGGGCTCGTCGAGGGCCCTTAAGGCGAGCTGAACGCTGTCTAAAGCCATTTGCATAGAGCACAAATAGTCCCTTTAGATAGGAAGTAGAGACTTGAATAGGCGTTTGAATGCCAGAAAAACTTGGTAACTGTTGATCGTATATTATTCTCCTTATGAGTTTGGAGTGAAATAGGCAGGGGAGAAGGTCAGGTTAAATATCGAGGATCTGTCCCTCCGAGGTTGGTTATGTTATTCACAGCAAGATACGGAGGTATTTACCAACACAGTTCCTCTGTTGATTAATAAGCAGACTCACGTGTCACGTGTCCAGTCTCAGACTTGTCACGGGGGCACTAGGTAACTATCCCGAGATTGAGGCGGAAGTCGTCATGCTGAGCTCCGTGGTGTTGTCTCGTGCATGTTGTTTTGACAGTTGACACCATCATTGTGACCATCTCACATCGACAACTTCTTTTACTTCTTTACTTCTTCATTGCTCACACGAACTTCACCACTTCGACCTGTTCTCTTCACCAACTTTCGACGGCTTCGTCAACTTGCTTCTCCTCTTTATTCCTTGTAATCTCCAGCTCCATCCACAACTATGCGCTTGCCTCGAAGTCCGGCAGATACGGCCATCCTCTCAGTCGCAATATTCCCTCTTCTCTCGATAGCATACACCCTGGATTGTAAACATATACAAGCCGATGGGATAGGTTTCAATCTAGAGGCATTGGGTGGTCCGCATTCTGTGCAACATACTGCCGACCTGGGACCTAGTCAGAGGAACACCACGTATACTATCGACATATGCAAAGCTTTGACGAAGAAGAAGGGTGGAAACAAGAATGAGGAATGCCCAAACAACACCAGAGGTAAGCCAAGCATCTTGCTAAGAGGTCTAGAGTGCTCTCTAACCAACTAAAATAGTTTGCGCTGTCCAGTACCTTGTGACAGACGATGGGAAGAACAGAAACCTAGAAGAAACATATCCAATTGCAGGAGACTTGAAGGAGTCGAAGGGATTTGGCCATCTAGACCCAAAGTGGCAGCGGCTATCGACATTACCGTCGAATGATGATTCCAAAAAGGAGGGTCTGGTGATTGATCTCCATGGAGGATATAAGGAGGATGGCGGACGAAAACAAAACGCAATTATCGAGTTTCAATGCGACAAGACTCGGTCCGGATTGGAGAATCTGCCAAGGGAAGGGGAGAGGGAGGAAGCGACTCTGCTTGGGAGGGAGCATGTCTCTGAAAAGTCGGAGGAACCAGAGACGCCGCCTGCGGATGATAAAACACCCAGCTTGACATTTGATAGCTATGGTCCATGGCCAAAAAGCCCCGAACAGGATTTGTTACGTCTGACATGGAAAACAAAGTGGGCATGCGAGGACGCTAAGAAGCAGCACGATGCTGAGAATGCCTCGCATTGGGGCTTTTTCACCTGGTTCATTCTTATGTAGGTTCATGTCTAGGTTATGCGCTGCGTCTGCAAAACTAACATTGCCCTACAGTGCATTTTTGTCAACAGCAGCATACCTCATTTTCGGCTCTTGGCTCAATTACAACCGATACGGTGCTCGCGGTTGGGATTTACTCCCTCATGGCGATACGATACGGGATGTCCCATATCTGATGAAAGATTGGATACGAAGAGTAGTGAACGCGATTCAAGGTGGTGGAAGCAGAGGCGGATACGCGGCTGTATGAAAGGATTGCCCTGGAGTTGAGGAACATTAGACAGGAGGAAATGACCGCAGTTCGCGGGCTTTTCCAGGGAATCAGGAAGAGCTATGGGAGCTGGACGCATGCCGTTTTGGACCTCTTACATCCGTGTATTATCATAGCCAATGCAGCCTTTTGGTTTGTCGCATTCCGTGTATATTACTATTTTTGACTAGCGAGACTGAATTATCCATTTTCTGCAAGAATAGTGTTACCTTCTCTCCCCGACGTATGACAAGGTCTTTGACTCGGTACCTATTTACAAAATGTGAGCCGTAACTCTAACCCAGCATGAGGATGTGTGGCTTGAGATTCAACGAATGAAGTCAGCGAATGATAGGCGCATTGTTGGTTCGGTTCTATTGAACTTATTCCAGGCTGTAGGTTATCAATACTACTGGTTGCCTAGCAGGGGAAAACTCCGGCAATAGCCCTCCTCTTTGGCTTTTCATATGACTTTCGTCTCACTACATTTGTATCACCGCAAGATTTCCACATCAAGAAATCACAACAAGGGCAAGGTCGATCCGATGAGAATTTCATAAGCGGACTTTACGTAAAGCCTTGGATTAAACTCACTACTCCCTCCCACCCCTAGCAGAAAATCCCACCGATTTAGCAAAAGACCTCCATGGCCCTCAAAAGTATTAACGCAAACCCACCGTTCAAATCATCACAATCATAGCACCATCCCGAAACGCCACCCAGTCCATTCAACCTAGAGCGAGCATCCAGCCTTGACAATGACATTGTAGTTATTAGTGTCAAACAACTGCCCACAGGCCAGCGCGTGCGCATGGATATCCCTCGGCAACGCAACGCAGTTATTCCTGATTTCAAGACCGTAGATCCAGAGGTCGTGGCAGTCTGGTCGGATGCCGTAGTGGTTCTACATCATATCACATCATCTCTGTGTTGGAAGGGGGGAGGGAGGAAGAGCTAACCGTCAGTCGTTGCAAGGAAAATCCCAACCCCATTATCACAACCGATATTTTTACGGGATCTCGCACGCACCGACTGGACAAGCGATGTGGAACAAGCTGACCAGGGCTTTGTCGATGAAATCCGTGTAGGTGTAGCCCCAGCCTTGGCCGATTTGGTCGCGGAGGAGTCCAGGTTAGATCTTTCGCTCCGGGTTAGCCATATTCAAGTTGAGTTTAGGAGATGAGGCGCTAGGTACCTGGTTACGCTTCTCAAGTGTCATCTCAACGTCGTGAGTTGGGTGCTTGGAAGTGTCGACGGGGTGCGAGAAATCGGGTAAGAGGTCCTCGGCTAGATAGAGGGTCTTGAGTTACACTAAATGGTTATTGTTCATATCTACCCCAATGCTCATTGCAACATATATGAGACCATCCATAAATACCGCCATACCCCGTAAAAAGAGTCAAGATAGCGGTGCTCTCGCATGCTTTCGCTCAACATAACAACATTCATGAACACTTCAACCCGAATCTTCTCGGATTAGATGCTGATATGGTATACAGCAAGTTGAAGCAATCCAGCTCAAATCCCAACAATCTCCAACTTTCCTTTCCACCTAAGGAACGAATTCTTTCTGAAAGCCCTCAATTCTTCAACAACATCATACACAACTTCCTGAACAGGTTGCTTGCCTTTCACATTCTTCTGAAGATTTTCAGCCTTCGTAACATTCTCATCTTTGAAGAATGAGAAGTCACCCGAGGACTCTTGGAGAAAAGCATCTGCATCCAAATCCTCACTTGCCGACACACCTCCCCTGTTGCTGCCACTCTCTTCAGCCACAAATTCCAATCTCAGAACCTGTAGGCCGGGAAGGGGTTTTGGTGCTCTCCTATGCGCTGCGGAAAGTGCAGCCTTTTGTAACTCTCTCTGCTGAGCTTCGCAAAATACTAAAAAATTCAGCAGCCGATGGAGAATGGGGCCATAGGACTTGGTAGGAATATCCGTCAGCGTCAACTGTCTCAGCCTGTTGTTATCCCGTGGCGTGAGGAACACGTCTTCTCGCCTTGAGGTACGTTCGACTTCGCGAACTTGAGAGAGTCTATATGTCCGAGAGGACCAAGAGAGTAGAGGTGTGACAATTCCGGTTACAGCTGAATGATGAACACGAAGCACTTGAGTGACTGAGCCGGCAATGTGGAAATGCGGAAGTGGAGAGGACGCGGTCCCAAGGTAAGTTGAAGACGTCGATGATGGGACACGAATCGAGCCGATGTTAAGAAGGTGTAGGTTGTTCGTGTATCGCAGTAGTAAATCGAGACTGGCTATGCTGAGTTTATTTGCAGAAATGTAGAGGTGGGTGAGACCCGTCGCCCTCAGAAGATCATCCTTCTCATCTAAATCACTAATATTTTCCAGATACTTACGGAAGGTTTGTTCATCGTCTGGTCGGAAGCCCACAGGTGGACGTTCAACTTGTCCTTGGTGATCAACGACGACTTCCCGCTCATAAGCCGGTGGTGCGGCAAATATATCGCCTTCCTTAGAATGGACATTCGTTCTTCCGTTGATGGGGATCTTCACAGGTGGACCGAAGCAGTTCCGCGTAAGGAGCTCAATCGCTTTCCCGGTAAGGAGGTTGTCCCTTAAGTCTAGGCTCCAAAGTTTAAGTCCAGTCTCAAGTACTATGTTGGGCAGCATGGAATCGGTCAATTGCAGCCCTCTTAATTTTAGGATCCTCAAGTTCGGAAACGACACACGCGAAAAGAGCTGGGTAAAATTGCTCGGTCGATGAGTATACGACATATCGAGAAACATGATATTGTGTAGCGCCTCCTGAGTGGTAATCCAGAACGGATTGATTCTCAAAGCAAAGGCGCTAAAGAGGACAAGTTGGCTTGAGTGTGAAGACTGGTGGTATTCATGATTTAATGATGGTAGCGGATGTGACGTCCGAAGACCATCCAGGAAGATAAATCGAAGATTGGGAAGGTAGGTAGTGTGTTTGATAGCCCATGCGGTGGTTAAGAGAACTTCCTCCTGGTGGTATTGGCGATGATGAACGGGATGCTGTGCCAGCGCGACCAATACACGGAAATCGAGGGTGGTGACGAGAAAAAGGGTCGTGCTAGTTCTGCTTTCATGAGTTGCCCGTATTTTCATTGTGAAGAGATGAAGGTTGTCTGTTGCTGTTATTAGATGACTGCCAATTCAGAAGTCGTGAAACATACGAAATGGGCGTCTTCTTTGGCATATTAAGTTGATCGGACTGCCCCATATCAGAGCATTCATTATCCTGTGCCATCTTCTGCAGACGCGCGTGGCGGCGAGCAGGGAGTTGTTGTCAAGATACTCGGCAACAAGCAATGCTATTTCTGGTGGATTTGTTGCTTCCCGATAGGTTGGTAGGCTTGACATTCTTGAAATTTGACTACTTGATACAGTAGTTGCACGATAACCTCGGGTAGAAGTCGCCAAAATCCAATGATGATTTGGCTGGCAATTTGACTCAGGTTATGTTCAACTCATGTTCCAGCGGTCGGCGTAGGGTGGAATCTCTCATCGCTTGGCTGATGTGGTTTCATGTCAAGATTTATCTAGAGAAGAATTAGTTGCTAGCAAATATCATCTCAGGTCAAATTCTTTAGACTTGGTCTCTTGGGGAGTCTTGTGTAATGAGAACCGGTCCATCCCATGGAATGGACTCGTACTAAATGCGCAACTCGTTGCAAATATTGCAACTTCATGGTATGTGTCTAACACAACTTACAGACGAGCCGGGGCAGAAATATATGACGATGTTCGGTTATAGAGCAAACAATAATACCTCACGACATGATCACAGCTCGCTTGCAGTTATAAGCAAGGGAAGAATCGCACCGACGGGCCTTCTTCGCCACCAACCAACATTCCAGAGACTCTGGTCCAAGTCGTCTGAGCACGAGAAATAATGGTAGCTGAAGTTTAACGTCTGGGAAAACTTCCATGAAAACGGGCTAGGTGATTGTGTTGTGAGAAGAAGATCGTAAAAGAGAAGAAGCTGTGTTATCAGCCACATCCGAAAGTCCGGTGCCACTTGGGTTCTAAGTAAAAGCTGCCACTTGGCCAGCCCCACAGTCCGAAAGTGTTGCCCTGCCAACTCATATCAACAACTTTTTCTCTTCCAATGATCTGTTCAAGCTCCGTGTTCCTTTCTCTCACAGTACGATTCTCTATCAAAAGCTGCTCATATGAGGTGTTTCCAAGTATCCGCTGTAGAGTTGCTGAATTTTCTGTCCATCTTGTAAAGCGTTTGACTGTAGATCTGAGGGATCTTATCTTGGCGGATTCTCGACTTCTTCTGCCAGCATCGACCTTATTTTCAATGATTACAAATAGTGCTCTTGCGGGTGTTTCGAACAAAGAACGCACTGATTTTTCTTCTTTGGTTGCTTTTCTTGCTAGCCATCTGTCGTGTTTTCCCTTTTCCCAAATTGCGCCTGTGATCCCGGCTATTACTGCAAAGCAAAGCAAAGGTTAGTAGAAGTACTTCAGCGATTCACGATGAATTTCTGGCAGGAATTGTGGGAAACTCGTTGGTACCTTTGCTCAGTAGTAGGTTGGGAAGTATCATAAGGTCCAGCAAGACAGAGTCCCTGCGATGGTTTCGCTTCTCTGAAATAGTCGGCATCATTTCCAACTATGTCAACACGAAATTATGTTAACACCGAGGATTGCCTTACAATTTGGCGGAAGCAGCTCCCGCGCTGAGCTGAGCCTTCTTCACGTTTAATGGAGTTCCTCTCCAGCCTCTAGGCCTGTCCTTGATCCTGCCTTTTCCTCGTCCCATTGCGGGTATTTGAAATCTAGGTGTTGAGTCCCACACGAGTTGGTGTCGACTTCGTTGATGATTGTATCAATGCCGAGGACAGAGAGTTGAGAAAATGTTCTAAAGGCATCTTATATGGTGGATAAGGCGTCTTGCCAAAGGTTTGAATTGGAGGGAGCCATTGTCGGGCACACTCCAGTCTACAAGAATCCTCGAAATACAGCATTCCTCGACTTTAAGAAAGCATTGAGAAGTAGTCAAATTCACGCCCATGATCTCAACAACTGGAAAAAAAAGCTTAATTGGGTGCCGACAAGAAAATACAGCGAGGAATTGAGGAGCTCTCATCACAAACTCGCTCAGGTACTGTAATTCCTTGGTGATCTGTGAACGTTGAACCCTCAAGTGCAGATAACTTCTCCAACTTGTACCGAAACTGCAATGAGTCTCTCTCTTACGCAGATTATCGATATACCATTTGAGATAAAGAGCCCCCAATTCAAATTTCAGTGATGATTGTACTAAGGTATGTAGCTCGTGTGGTACCGTAACCGTCAAAGGCAAATGTCGACCTCAGGAATTAGCTTCCAAGAAACAAGGGGAATTAGCAGCAAAAACCACTCAAGATCAATATCAGCAGGAAAAGTCTTCGGTTTGCATTAATCGTGGAAATCGTCTCTAATTTGAAAGGTTACATCCGTGCTTTCGAGGTCCCAAGCGTCCTGTGTGTTGAAGTGAGGTCAGCAGCAACTTCTGCGTCGAGATCTGGGGTGTATTTGGTTGATATCATATCAGCTGCTATGCTTCGGCCGAGCTGGTAGCATTAGCTTCATTTTGATATCCGAGATGAACACGAGAAGTCGGTATCCGAGTCTCGTCCCTGAGTTTCGTTTCGTTTCGTTTCGTTCTCTTCTCAAATTCGATCCGATGAGTAGCACGAAGCCTCGGGTCTGTGTTTGAGTGGAAACATGGAGGTTTAAGCAAAATTCGGTCCTTCTGAACCTCAACAAATGCTTTTTCTACACTTGGTGTTCGCCCAATACATTTCCTTCTCCTTTTTGCAACCAATATTGAGAGGAAGGGAAGTGGCCTGAACGCATTTGATGATCTCCTGCCCCCTCGCCTGGGCCAAGTAAGGGGGATCTCGCATACATTGTGCACCTATCATTGAGCTCGCTGCATAAAGCACCATGCCCGCCATACGTGCATACTGTAAGCATGTCCCCGAGACCCCGTTCTTCTCACATATGCAATGCACTGCTCAGGAGTTGGGACAATTCAATAGTTGCCCGTAGTGAGCGCTTCGAATGAGGGTGATCACAATTTGAATGACATTCGACAAGAACACTAAGGGACGTTTCAAACAACGAGGGCTACCGTTTAAAGAGTGTCAGCTGTACTGAAATTTTCATTTGGATATAGCTATGCTATATTAAGAGGCGCAACCTAGACAGCCCTTCTTTCATACCGACGAGCCTAGAATACACGCGTGAGCGATCGTTCTACCATCACACTCGGCAACCGAGCTTTTCCTCGAAATCTTGCTTCAAGTGATCTCCATGTTCAATGATTCCCATCCCACCTGTGCTTGTTCCCAGCATGAACCAAGACTCCGTGTCTACCAAGTCGACGACCCCAGGCGAACATATCTCGACGATTGTAGAGACAGAAAGTGCTTTGCGCACTCGACTATCACGCTTTCCGGCCCAAGAACACCCAAATTAAGAAACAATGAGGTAATCAATACAAAAAGAAGAAAAGGCCCAGAAAATAAAATATATGAAAGGAACCATCCGGCATCGGCTTCACCTCGGTGATTGAATAAGGTTCTGCCGAGATCAACATTAGGAGCTTCGATCATTTTCAGCTTGACATCCCATCCACTTGACATCCCATCCACTTGACATCCCATCCACTTGACATCACTCCCACTTGACATCCCTTCCACTTGACATCCCTTCCACTTGACATCTACATCAAACAACACCATCTCTTCAGTAGCAATATTCATTGTTGACATGGGACGAGTTGCGCTCATATCGGCATCATGTAATCCGGCATAGAAACATCAACAAAACAGACTCCGACTATTATTAGTATGACCCAAGACCCGCAACAGAGGCAATACCATCTCGAGATTCACACTTTCCCCCCAAAACAGACCACCACCTCTCTCATTCTCTCACGAGCGTGAGCTTTGATTCCTCCTTTTCTTGCTGCTCATCGCTTCGAACACCAGTCTCGCTTCCGGGTAATAATCCGTTCGCGCTGCTTTCTTTTTGGGATTCATGTGGATTTTGAGATGTTGTTTGAGGTTGTCGGATCGGTTGAAAATTTTCCTGCAGAACTCACAAATGAAACTCTCCGTGTTGGCGTGCGTTCTTTCGTGTCGTTTGAGATGTTCTCGTCTTTTGAACCTTTTGCCACAACCTTCCACCAGGCATTGATGAGTCGATTCTTTCTCAACGACGATGCTGCAAGTATTGAGGATTCTGCATACTTGGTCCTTCTTCACGCGATCCTCTCTCTTGACCTGTCGTTGCCTGAGCCGGGTGGCACTCGAAGATACAGCACTCTGCGGTGATGGCTGCGATTGGACACGATGGAGGGCTACCGAGGATGGTAGCCCTTCAAATAGGGGCAGTCTCATCTGAGCCGGCTTCGAAGGGGTGATGGACGCGGATCTGCATTCGGTATAAGCTGGTATGAAGTATGGCACGTTTCCAACCATACGCCCGGTTGGCGAAGACCCAGAGGGCAGATCAGCGGGAAAGTCTGGGAGGCCGTCGTATTGCAAGCTAAAGTTTCCGGCGTGCAGAGGCGTGTGCATGCCGATGTGATCAAATGTGTCAAGGAAAGTCGTTTGTGAGGGGACAACAAAGTCCACGGAGACTGGCGAAGATCCTGCTTCGGACAGTTGAGAGCAAAAGTCCATATCCAACGAAGCCGTCTCACTGGAATGACTCTGCGGACTTGCCGTTGCATCACTCATATGGCAATCATATGGTGGAAAATCGCGGTAATGCATCAGGTTCTGGTTCGACATTCCCGGCGCTTCCTTGAAGCGCATCATATTGTTGCCAAAATCATGCATCGTGTGACCCTTAATCGTTGGGTTGCTGTTGAGACTTTTGGGAGAATAGAAAGATGCGGAAGATGCGAGATATGTTTCTTCGATCTTCACCATGTCCGCTGATGGACGAGTGGTTGACGTAGGGGTCATCAACATCGAGGACTCCCATGACGACTGAGAATCGGATGAGGAATAGGAGGAATTCATTGAGTGGCACTGGGGTGGAGAGCTCAGTTGGCCATCGTCTGGATACATCCCTTTCACAGTTTCAACAAACATCTTGGTGCCAAGAGTGGGAAAAAGTGATGATACAGGTTCTGTCAATTCCAAGGTTAGTAGAGCATTCTTTGTCTGGATTCTGAGCTGACAAACGGTATGTGATATTGCTGCAAAAGTATGTATGCTTATAGATGGGAAATGGCTGACAATCTCCTAGAACGTCAAATGAGCGAATGGCCTTTGGAAGACTTGTGGAAAGAAAACACTGGGGAATGCCCGTCCATTTATCATCGGAAAGCAGAGGCTTAGAGCACACACACTTCAAGTATTGGTAACGATGAAGTGGTCACTCTAGCTAGGAGAGACGTCTAGGGAACTCACTCACGGGGGATATCTCAACTATTGAGTGTCGAGGGGCGAATGAGTCGCGATCTGAGCCGTGATGTGAGTCGTGTTTTGCTTCGAGAAGCTGAGCAAGAAACTCGCGATCTGGTTTTCCGAATTCGAAGACACAGGAGACGCCTATAGCAATATCAGCTTTCTGTGGTGAGGTGTACGTGAGAGACCTACTAGACTTTGCTCCTCGGCAGAGGTTTGGCAACTCCCTGGCTGTTGCAACACCTAACTTACACAGAAGATGGAGTATCGATAGAGGTGGAAACAAAAATCTCCTGGGCGCGTGCAAGCATTACAGATAATCTATCAACCCCTTGGGAGGGAGGGTGAGCTCTTCTTAACAGATGAAGGCATGCTATGACGGCAGAGCTGTCTAGCTTCTACCACAACCTGGTGAACGAACCGCCCACATATCTGATCAGATTCACAACCAAATTGCGGGGCCAAATAAGACAAATGCAGGGAAACAAGATGTCTAGTGTTACTACCTCTACCGATCTAAGCTGTGGCTTTGTATGTTGACTTACCAAAGATCCTATCTCAGCGTCGGACTCATACCCATTACGTCTGGACATTACTAGGGTTATGAGTCTGCAGCAGATGTTTATACCGTCTAGCATGGCTACGCGGAAGAGATGGGCATCATGAAAGCCTCTGTCAAATCTACCAGAGAATTCTTGGACGCCTCAACAATGATTCCACATTCCAAATTTCCAGATGACCAAGAATGGAGCGTTTTGACTGGAATGCCTATCCCTCATCATCCAAGGATCGACGGAAAGGGGGAATTAGTAAAAATATGCAGAGCTTATTGAAACAACTTTGCTCCGGGTTTGATATAATCGGATTTCGCGAGACATCGAACTTGAAGAGTTGAAACTGATTGGAGCTTTCTCGGCAAGCCGTGATCGACCAGCCTACCAGACGTAAGCCATGAAGGATAGCGCTGGACTGTCTGTGTCAATAACCTCACATAGCTATCCTTGCTTGCCCTTCCCCACAGCCCGAAGTAGCGCGAAGCTAGTGTTAAGAGTAAGGTACGCTACCCGTCCACGGCTGTACCTTACCCAGCGGATACCCCTCATAGAATCAATATCGATTTGCATTTCGGAGGATCCACCATTGTCTTACCGCAAACTAAACTAAACGAAAGTCTCTCGGTGGCCAGCCAATTGATCTATTGTCTGCCGACGCGGATCTCTCGAGTGCCGAAGGCTAGCTGAGAGCAACTCGGTGTCACGGCGCGCCTACTTGCACCAGTAGTATCACCTTTCGATTCGACTGGCCTCTGGCTTTGTCCCTGTTCGGGCGTCACTTCCTGAGTTCTAGAATGTGTCACAAACTACAATTACCCCCTTCGTTCATGTGGCCCTTGAAGGCAGATCACACAATTGTCGGCTGATTTGCCCTAGGGGGGCTAGAGGGACAATTCATTGTCCAAAGGAAGAGTAACCTTAGAATGTGGAACTCGATATATCTTCGTCAACAAGACTTTGTACTGAGCAAGCCACTGCCAAGGGAGAACATTTCCCGATCAAGCCCCCCCCAAAGTTCCTCACATCTATATTATTGACAGTATTTGACGGCATCATTAAGGCATCAACCTATTTCCAAAAATAAATCACGGCATATACCATCCTGTTTAATATCGAGCTTCTAGCTCCACCAACACTGTGGGAATAGCTCTCGTCCAACGAAGTCATCTCGCATAGACCCTTTGTGTTGGAACGGGCATATACCAAGTTTTGTCACCGATCTGTTGTCGTGTGATCCTCCAATCCAGGAATCCAGGTATTCGGGACAAGATGGTCATTGTGTCATGGATGTTGACAGACAGTCCTTCTCCAAGATTGCCAATTGGATCCCCCCTGTCCCTCTAATTGGGCTCGTCTTTTACAAGACCTATTATTTTACGTTGTTCTTCCCCGTGACCAAAAATCTCTTGTTGGATACCAACAATCAATTGTGGCTTTGCTTCCCCCTTTCACCCTCCCCCTCCCCCTCCCCCTCCTCTCTCGTCTCGACACGACGCACCAATGACCGCAGAGCCGTTATTAACCCCTCCGACCGACAGATAGCCTTAAGGGCCCCCAAGACAGCTTAGACTCAGGGCGGAGATAGGATATCTTCGTATATTTCTCCTAATGGCATAGGGCACTCTCCTACCCTCAGCCCTGTAAGTGCCCGCCCGTTCCTTGGTCCGAACTCGAAGGTTAAATGTCTGTCAATTCCACCCAATCTTCAGGCCTCGTGCCCTAGCATTGAACACTATAATGTTAATTAGACCTCTCTCGACTCATGTACCGAACCCCTAACCGCTTTGAACTGTAGCGTCGGTATTTGCATGCCGCCTGCGAGGCTGAGCCCAAGTACCCAGTTGACAGTTTATGAAACTCGGTTCTTATTTCTCAACAGGGAACTAGACCAGAGGACGCGGGAAAACCCAGTACAAAGTACCGTCAGCGTACGGTAGTCGGCGCTGTAAAACAAGTCGGCGACCAACTTTTTTTTTCCACCATCACACAGTGGCCTTCACTCTTATCACACCATCGGAGCACTAGATTGGTTACCAAGGGGAGGGAGAGCTCTGCTATTGCTTGCTGCTTCATCTAAGAATGGCACGGGAAATGCAGCATTGTACACATGCAGAGACGGGAAAATCTGGGAACCGTTGAGAACACGAGACGGCACAAGACTCACCTACTGTGAGGTTACGAGTACTCCGTACATGACATGTCATAGTGAGAACCCTTTCTTAAGAGATTTCCCAAGCAACACTTCCATATCATTGGTGGGGAATACGGTGTTTACAAAAGGTTGGCTGATCTTCGGCCTCACCTGCTCGCTTTCGCTTGATCTCATTCTTTCAGGAGTGGGATTCTTTTGAGAGAGCTGCTTGTTATCGCGCACCCTTGCCAATACTGTGACCTTACTGTAGCCACCAACCTCACCCCGCCTTTCAGAGTTGCCAAGTCGTGATAGCCTCATAGCCTACTGTCTCACACGCCAGAGCCTATCCTATGAGCAGCTCGCTTGAATTGAATTTGTAAAGGAGGCGGGGGGGACTTCCGGGCTGACGAGGGGCATGTTGGTCTTCGAGACCACCTCAATATGATTGCATGCAGGAGAGGCAATGCTCGTGAGCAAACTATTGTTGTTCTTGGCTGCTGGACCACCGTGCAAAAAGCCATTCATTCTTTCGTTCGTTCATTGATGTCCATTTTGACTTTTCTGGTCGACCATTACATTTCTTCAAACCTCCCACGGGGAAGACACAGGCACAAGAAACCTTTGCAGCCCCCACGATAACCTTGCAATGTTAAATTCGTCATTGGGGAAATAGGGGTCCTCCCCACAGACAAGGTACCTAAGGATGCCCTAGGGTAGGGTAGGGTAGGGTGCAGAATAAGGAACACGAGCTGAACCATCGGAGACACCTCCGTCTCCTAATCCTAGACAACATTCCATGCCGTGGAACTCATCCCATCCGTCTATTCGCAGGATCTCAAGTCCGTCGGTGCCTCATAATGCCGAGGGTATTGCGATTGCCAATCTCGAGATGCTGGTGGGTTGCACAGCACAATCATTGGGGTCTAGAATGCGGGAAAGGCGTGCTGGATTTTACAATGGAATAGAAAGGGTCGTATATCGGGGACCTCAGCCCTGCCTAGGGTTACATCATGCAATCGAACAAAATAGGGTCTAAGCCGAAGTGGCAGCCCTGCTTTGTCGAATTCTTCGACTGCCACGCGAACATGATTGGTTGTCCCGGAATTGAGTTAACTCTGAACGCGGTTCAAATTCGCCTGGTCGGCAAGAGCGAAATGCAGATCAATCAAAGAGCTACTTTCCGCGAATGAATTGAGTGGCCCGTCTTGCACATCGAGATGATGCCGACCCGAAGTTGACCTCTACATTCAGTCGCAGGGTACTGAAGCCGGGAGCATACGTGTAGAGTCCGATTGACTAAGCTCAATTCGTCCTGTATGAGATGCATTCATAGACAAATGATACTTTCCCTCGAGCCCAAGAATAGCTTCGCGGGGATCAGGCAACTTCGCGGCAAGATTTAAAGAAAGGCACAGGCGACAACCTCCCGAAATGACTGTGAGAGGCATTTGCTGTCTACTGCGGTCATCCCCAAATGTTGAACGAATCAGAGACGGCTGAAGACCATGCAGTATGCATAGGGGCATAGATCTTAACTCGTTAGACCCGCGAGTAAGCGGCTCTTCTGGCCCATAATACAAAAGCAACGGACCAGAACCCATGGTGGAGAAGAACAAGATGAAAAAGACGAAAATTTCTTGATGGGATTCCCAAGTACGATGAGATGCGGTACGTGTAAAATGGCACAGAAAGCTCTGCATGAGTTGTGCCGTTCCAGCGCGGTTGATGCAGGCTACCAAATCATTTGACGAAAGGAGAAACGGGAGACATGTGCCTCGACGTAATACGGTACTCGAAAGTCATCGCAGCTGGGCGAGATGGCTCATGATCTTGCCTGGGGAAAGCCACTCCCATGGGGGTTCTGCATTCATTGACCATATTTCAATCTTATATGTGCGTTGGCTGCTGGGAAGACACCGAAAAGCAATGCTTTCCTGGACTTTACGATCGAATGACGAGGACATGACGAACTCGGCCAGGACGGCTTCTCCTCTCGGCTCCTCTCTGTTTGGCCCATGAAATGATCTCACCGATCATGGTTCTGCATGGAATGATGCCGACATACAGTGAAAACATAGCACCACGGTGAAAGAGAGCTGAGGCTATATAATTCCTCGTGACAGTCGTCAGTATTGTATTCATGGGTCGAGCGTCGCTTCCTGCTCAGCGTCTATGGAAGGTGCTTCATCGTGGAACGACTCCTCCATGGCATCTGAACTCATAAATTTGTAATTCTTCTCTTCGGCTATATTGGACGTACGTCAGTGGATATATGTCAACAATCATGGCATGATGCTTACTCTTCGGCTCTAAAAGAAGATTTTCCTGCACCTCGCAGTTGGTCAATTCTGAATCTTGACCGACTACGCTCATTCTGCCGAGAATACATCCATTCAACTTGCAACCCTTGCCAACCACAACGCCATCCATCAAGACACACTTGAAAAGCTTAGCGCCTTCTTTGATGTGGCAGTTTGCACCAATAACGCATTCTTTCACTGAGCACTTCTCCTCGACCTTGACATTTTCCGCAAGCAGGCAGTCAGGTCGCGTGACTGTTGTGCGCGACGCAATGCCTTCTGGGTATGCAACCTTTTTCTGGTGTGCGAAGGGAGAGGCGTCACGCCCAGCAGCATCGATAGCCTCAAGTTTGGCCAATTGGAGAGACACTGATAGTAGTAATGGTGCGGTGTCAACCCGACGCAACAATGGTGCAATCCCTTCAGCCTTCGACTTTGGGTGGATATAAGCCAGGATTGGAGGGATATCTCCATTAAGTTCTGAGCTCTCTGTGGGTAATGCTCGACTGAGATCCGAAGTCCAAGTACTACTTAGGCTCTGAAAGTCGACATCGGCTTTGGGGGCGTTGTCCAAGGAATTGTCGTCAGGTCCGTCGGGATTGGACTTGTCGAATCCTTCACGGAACCCAAGCTTGTCTGCCAAACCTACCTGCCATTCAGCCTTAGCCCACCACCCAATGACGTCCTCTCCAATGCTGTCCATGTGCTCATTGCTGTTCACCATGTCTACTACCCATGCAGGGAAAATGTAGATATGCGCGTCTCGGTGTCCACTCAACATCCTCAGTCGAGGATGCGCTCGCATTAAGCCGTGTCGAAGAGGCAGGCTATTCTTAGCTTCTGTGAGATCATTAAGTGTATCGGTCGGGACAGAGTATATAAGCTTGGAGACATGCGCTACAATCGATGATTTCGATGGAGGAACTTCACTCTTTGGCAAGGCAGTGGTGGCAATGAAATCTGTCTCTTCTCCCTTGATCACGGGCTCGCTTTTGGTATCATACCAGACGCCCAGGCCGGGCTTGCGTCCATGGTCTTCGCCTGACTCTGAAGCGTTCCCCCCTCCTGTCGCGGCTCCAATTCCTGGGTCTCTTCGCATCCAGACATTGAGGAGAGCTTGGCCTTCGAGCTCACATACAAGATCACATGGGAGGATGATGAAGTCTTTCTTAATTGCAGCACGAACCTCGGGCAAGCGGAGAATCTGGGCCGTTCCCGTGGTTTGGTCAAGATCCTTTGGAGAAAGCGGCTTGGGAAGATCAAGGCTGGTCAAATGTGGGTTGGTGTTGAAGGCGGCGGTGATTGTCGCTGTTGACGATGGCGGGGTGACGATGGTTATATCTTTGCAAGAGTCAGGATAGAGTGGGCAATTTGAAATGGGTGAGCGATGATGACTTACTTTTGATGCCCATACGGTAACAAAAGTCAATAGGATACCAGACCATGGGCCGGTTGGCTATTGGAAGGAGGGCCTTTGGATTTTCATCTGGACTTGCTGTGAAGGTTGGAAACGATGATCCTGGGCCGCAAAGAATGATGGCTTGAAGACCTGGATCAGGTCGATCGCTGTAAGTAGCGTGAGGCATGGTGAAGTCCAAGTCACGACAGGTGATGGTTGTGACTATCAGGAAGTGTGTTGTCAAAACGAAATGGGTGGTTTGAGCAAAATCCACCCTGACTCATCCAATCAGCGCGCTCAAATCAGGAGCGCTTAATATGGTCACGTGCATTAACAACTCAGCGATGTGCAACAAAAATCTTATATACTATAAAAGTGTATCCTAGTCGAAGGGGCAGTTAATACGTCTGATAATCTATCTTCCTATACTAATAATAAGACTCTACAGGAAATATTAGAACGCAATCGAAGTTCATATACGTAAAACCCTGATCCAAATCGAATTGTACTATCACATATTTAGGTATATCTTTTAAAGGGTTAGAGCCTTCTTCTATAATGCCCTTAATAGTACCTATGTGGCCGTTTACTAGGCTATATCTAACCTAGAAATTCCGGTAGAGGTAAACTCGAGCTCTAATTACCGGGGATTATAATGTCTTGCATATCTCCAATATGGTTCATCATCCTGCACAAAACGGATAAGAAGTGAGAAGAGAACAAGAACATCTTGGTAGCAAGAAAACATGTATCCATGGATCCGAAGCAGGTCCATAGGATGGATACTGGTGAGTTGTACATCCGTATGAGGATGGATAGGGGTAACGAGCAAGCATTTGCCTCGGCGAGTTGGTTGCCACAACAATGCTCCCCTGGCTTGAGGTAACCTTATTTCGCTTCGTGAGCCAGCCGCACGCATTTCGACTCCTCCACCACCACATTACATCCACGTTCACGCTGATTACAACGAGCGAAGATCACCGTCCCTCCATGCGCCATATCCTCCACCCCCCTCTGCACTCCCCGCGCAACACTCGCGTCTACATGGTGATCGGGAGAAGTCATACGATGCTCAATTGAGCGGCCAAAATGTCATCCTCCTACGATCGAACAACAGCCAGATCGAACAGCTCCTCGTCTCGTCGAGGCGGCCTCTCCTACTGGATTCCGCTCGCCTTGACTGTGACCGTTGCGACGGTGGGAATAGCTGCTTGGGTATGGAGTGAACGACGCGACGACGACGACGACGACGACGACGACGCCGACGAACCACGGCCGGACCATGTGGGAATAGATCCATATCAGCAGAATTACGGTAGAAACCCAGATGGAAGTGTTCGCACTGGACCTCCTTCCTATGCGGGCGTGCGGTCAGGAGAGGTGGCATATGGCACGGTTGACCAGCGGCCGGAGGAGACGCAAAGTTATATGGCGCGCATGTCTGGCGCATTAAGGAGGACACCGAGTCCCCAGCAAGTCTTCGATGGAGTGAGTAGGACAGTCGTGGGAGGGGTAGCTGCTGCGGGTGCCGTCGTGGGAAGTGCTCTATCTTCGATTCGAGAAGAGGACAAGACAGCATACAAGGACCATGAAAGATGGTCTGAGGAGGCGGTATTGAGGCGTGCTGGTGTTGATCCATCCCCAGCGCCAGGTCCCATTGATATGCGGTCTGCCGAGAGCGTGCCGACGGTGACCACGCAAAAATCCATGGGTGGTGGGAAGAGAAAGACAGTGGCTATTGTAGTATCTGCCGAAGACAATATCGTAGATATGGGAGGCGACGATGGATACCATGAGCACGCAGTATGATCCTCGAGTCAGGCTTCCTTCCCCCTTGCTAACAGCTGCAGTCTATCCTCTCACATTTACCCTCGAACATTGATACCTCCAAAATACGACTATTCGTGCTTATTTATGCACCCGGTTTGAAAGAGCACCCCCTCGATGCTGCTACTCGTCCGCCATCTCTCAGCTCTTCATTTTCCAACATTGGCCATGATCAAGCGCAATCACCACCACCCGATGAGAAGGAGAAACAACTGTACGTGTAGACTGGATATGCAAACCTCTGCTTTCACTGACAATCCCCACTAGATCTAATTCAGGATCCTCCCAATTCGATGCTGTTTATTCCCAAGCTCGAGCCATAGTTGAAAAGGAGACAATGGTTCTGCCATTTACAACGCCTACTGGTCATGTTCATATTCTCCGACACCTCGCACCAGAGACTGTCTATCTCCAAGAATCCCTGGCAGGAGACAACGGCGATATTATTACACACCTCCAGAGTTGGTTGCGCCAAGACGTTATCCTCGTGGTCGGTGCCGAAGGAGGACACGGTGGTCTAGCAGATAGTGAGTCCGAAGCAGAACAAGTCGAAAAGAAGGAGCACTGGTGGGAGAAGGAAGAAAGAGTCGGGCTAGGTCGAGGTGTTGTCGTTGTGGAGGGAGTCCGAGTGGGAGACGACTGGGCTCGCCGAATTGAAGATAGGGACTAATTTGGGGTTTTGGATTTCGGCAGCGTTTTGGTTATTTTGGTTTTCTGGGGGGTGTAGCGCGGGGATGCTACGATGATTGTTTGGATGCACGGCCTGCTCGAGCTACTGAATATATGAGCTTATGTCAACAGTGGTACAATTCAGCAATGCGACAAAAGCTTGACACTGCATAACACGAAGCTTTGGAATGCTTGGACGAAACCATTTAACTTCGGCATTCATTCAACCTTCTTCTTGGTTTGGGGATGGCCAGTTTCATCGTTATTTGGTATGGGCGAGAGTCTGCCTCTTTCGCTCAAAGGACCAATGGAGGGTATTGTACGTATGTGAGAATCGCCAACACCGCCACAGAACACAGTCCCTTTCATACAATGTAGGGCCGATCGGTATCGGTATAGCAGGATACGTATGAGGCCGATATGCTATATAAGAGTCAACATGGCCAAGATACTGGGGCAGGAGTCGTCCTAGTCCTTCCGGGCTTCTTGGATTATCTTCCTACCTCTATAAATATCTGAACATCAATACCCCAATAGTCCCCATCTCTTCCACCTCCAATCTCCAATCGAACCTTTCAGATATTCCGAGAAGGGAAAATGTGGGATTGGCTGGCAGACTGGGTGCACGGCATCCAGAGATGTTTGGGGTATTTATGTATGGATTGCAGTCCAGCTGCTTGGATGTGTTCTTGTTAGAACATTAGGGATTGAAGCTTCAAGAACATGAACTGACACTTTTATGCTCACCAATCAAACCTGAAAACCCAAAACTCCTTTTTTCTTTCTTAATTCTTCAACCTTTCAACAGTCTCGCTTGCAACTCAAGCGTCAGGAGAACAATTACGTCACGTGAACTCCTCAATTCCACCCGCCTTCGCTTCCAACCCCACCAAACCCCTCCCCTCCGCAACATCTCCAGATTTCCAAAGCCCCAACCTCCACAACACATCTACACAATGTCACACGCGCGTATAGAAGAGGTCAGCGACTCCGACCTAGACAGCGACCCCCCAGAAGAAGAGATCGACGACCTCGACTCCGACTTCGACGACCGCGACATCCTCAAGCGACGTGAACCCGCCTCCTCTAAGCCCTCCACCACCAACCCAAACTCTAAATCCTCCCTAATTGACCCTTCGAACATCCCCTCACATACCCACGATCCACGCATCACAACCGCGCACGATGGCACACAATTCCAGACTACAGAGGACGATTCAAGATACAAGAATTTCCAATGCATATACCCCGTCTACTTCGACGCCAAACGCAGTCGCAGGGAAGGCCGCATGGTGGGCTCCGAGCTGGCAGTGCAGAGCCCGATGGCGAGAGATATCGTGACGGCGTGTGGGCGGTTGGGACTCGAGACGTTCTTTGAGCCGGCGAAGATGCATCCGAAGGATTGGTCGAATCCGGGACGGGTGAAGATTAGGTTGCGGGGTGGGAATAATGATGTTATTAAGAACAGTATGCCCCCCTTCTTCTTTCCCTTTCCCTTACTTTTGTTTTGAGATATTAGGGTGGCCGGCTGATATTTATATTTTGAACAGAACACCATCTCTACATCCTCATCTCCCAACACCTCAAAGCCAACCCCACCACCGAAGCCGCCGCCATCCGCGTCCGCGTCCCCGGCGTCGCACCCCCCGACGCATCGAAACCATATCCCAAGCCCGCCGTACCCAAGGGCTGGAAGATAAGCGATATCTTGCCGTACTATAGTCCTGCGATGACGGGGGGTGGGGTGAGTGAGAATTTCTTTAAGGATATGATGGCGGAGATGGGACAGGCTGGGGGAGGTGCGCCAGGCGGGATACCCGGGATGCCTGATATGGCGGCATTGCAGGGGATGATGGGGGGTATGGGAGGGCCTAGTGGAAATGGAAATGGCGGTGGGGAGGGGAGTAAGAAGAAGGATAAGAAGAAGACGAAGGTTATTAGGGCGTAGACTTAATCAAGAGATATCTTACAATGGTATATACTGGCATCATTGCTCAACCAAGTTACACTTGATCAAGTCTCTAAATTTCTCTTCTGTTTCCGTTTCCCACCTTTCCTCCTTTCGCTTAGGTGACATTGCCCAATGCTGTAGCAATGTCCAGTCACTTAAATGGAAACTCTCTTGAACAATTTATACGAGGGGCTTGCTTTGTTGGTCAGGGCATCATATTGCTTTGAGATCGGCCTCACATTGAGCCGGTTGCCTTTGACTAACGTTAGGGGTTAAGGGGGGGGGGTGGGGGGGGGGGGGTGAAAGTTAGTTTTAAATCGGGTGGATGATGCTGGATCAAGTAGTTATTTGCGTTTTAAGATCAAGATCTTAGCGGGTAAGTCTGGTAGGGTTAGTCTACCACCCTCACTCACACTTTCTTAGCCGAGAAATCTAGCCTTACTCATGATTTAAATGATAGAGATACCAAGGATGAATGCCGCCTGTCCACTACTAGAGAGGCAATGGCTTCAATCAGACATCTTCGTAAATATCCCTATTTCAAACTCTGGTCGACCATAACCACAATCCCCTCCCCTCCCCTTTCCCTCCCTCTTCCCTCCCTCTCCACCTTCACCCACCCCCTCAACATCCACATACTCCCCCATCACCACCACCAGCCTTAACCACCTCCACCACTCTCCCCACCTCCCCTTCCCATCCTTCCCCCTCCCTCACATCCCAAACCCCTACCTTCTCCCACACCCCCACCGCCCCATCCATAAGCCCAAGCCTCACGCGTTCCTGTCCCTCCTTCCTCGCCATTTCAACATTTCCCTCATATATATCCAACTCCTTCCCGGTGGCCTTTTCCACGGTTTGGATGAGTGCTTCGAAGGTTGGTCGTGCGAGACAGCTTCTCATCTCGTCGGCCGACTTTGAACGCGGTGGATTGAGGCAGAGGCCGACAAGCGAAGACGCGATGGAGGCATATGTTGAGATGGGCAAGACCAACCTCGAGGGATCGGAGAATGTAACGACGGACGACCACGACAGATCAACACTCAGACAAGCCCCCTCCTTCAACCCTTCCTCGAGCACCACACCCGTGGTTAACCGCCCCCAGGGGACTTTTGCGGCTGTTAAGCATTGCTACAGCCTTCGATGTCCTTGGTATCCCGGGAGTAAGTTGACGACTCTCTCGTTGGAGACAGGAAAGGGGGTTGGGGGCGTGACGAAGAGTTCCAAGGAGGGGAGGGAGGGAAGGTATGGTACGAGTGAGATGGCCATTTGAACCTCCAGACAGATAACCACATTCACATCCCCAAGATGCTCCCTGACGCTCTCCGCCTCGAGATTAGGGAGTGGGATCCGCCTTACATTCTTATGGCCATGGATGCCATTCGTCTTGGTTCCATTTCCATTTCCATTTCCGTGATCATGAGAATCGCCATTCACCCCCGGGAAACTCGACTCCATCGTCAAAACAATAACCTGGACATCAACCTCCCCTTCCTGTCCAAAAGCGTGCGTGAGAGCTTGGAGGAGAGGGGAATTGGAACTCTGTAGAATACAAAGATTCATTAGTCAAAGGTGAAAGTTTGTGGGTTGAGATCAGACTTACTGAAAGAACAGCAATCTGCTTTGTGACCGCCATGGTGGGTGAGAGTGTAAGAGAAACTTAACGAATTTATGAAAGATTGAGACAGGTTGTGTTGATTATGTCCACTTACTGATGTCGGGCAAGCGGACAAATGAGGGGCTTCTCGGTTATTGCGCAGACTAGGACTCCTTGGGTCTATACTAAAACAACAAATTTAGAAAAATACTTTTCATTGATCTATCTGATTCCTCTCCTTATGCTTTTTTCTGTCCTAATATGTACAATCTCTTATACATCCAATGTGGATTGCCACATTATGTCATGATTGGCGATTGCTTTTCTCCAACCGTCGCCAATTGAATTCATGATAACACCCCCTTACTTCATGGTTGATAGCTATTCATAAATTCCCAGAAACTGTCACTTCGGAAGTCTCCAGCGAACTGCCAAGGAGCAGCTGCCATTCCCCCACCACCGGCGACTCCCAAGCCCGCTACATCCCATGTACCAGTCTCGTAAACACCCGCGTCAGCGCTCTCCATGCCTGTGTCTAAAGATTTATACAGGAGATCATGCATAGGTTGTAGAGGGGCCATGGAGCTGAAATCATAGTTCTGGGGGACCGATCCGGCAACAAGGGTGTCCCATCCGGGCATAGGGGAACTTGATGTAGTTAGGCCGGGCGGGGATGTGAGATTCGAAATTGTCGGAAGGGTGTATGTTGAAGTGCCAGGTGTACCCACATCTTCACTGCCTTGGGGGTTTGAGGAAGCACTGGAAATGGAGAGATGATGATCAGGTAACGGTGGGTATTGTGAAGTAACTGGTGGCTGGGTTTCTGGAGTGGCCGATGGCTCGGGAGATGGTATTGGCTTCGCGGCTCCGGTTTGTAGTTTGAGTGCTCGAACCAAACGGACATGAATTGCCTTCAGAACACCAAGTGCTACCTTTGCCATGGAATTGCGGCTAGCCATGGTCTGGAAGCGCTCCATACCCCAATCAAATTGTTGCAAGGCATCATCAAGATGTTCTCTATTCTCGTAAGGGTGTAGGATGTAGACTGCCGCCACGAGGACGATTGCGTCGAAGGTATTTAGGACGAGTGAGAACATCTTATAGTGTAAGGATGTTAGCTTATCGAATAGCTCCCGTTGAGAACGAAGAATGTCCAACGCAGCTGATACGGCGGCTGATCGACTGGAGTTGTTTGTGAAGATATATGGTCGATGAAGTGCCATGATTGTAAATGCTGAGTTGCCTCGAAGTATTGGTCGGACGGATTGGAGCCAGTAACACTCAGGGTAGCAGTCAAAAGTAGCATCCGGATTGTGAGATCGGAAGTAAGGGGGGCAATGGAGGGGGATCTTGTTGATCATGCTGTGCATCGTTTCAACCTTTTCGAGATTGTTCTGATGAGGATCTTCCTTCTCCAGGTTGAAAATGTCCCATAACGGCGCACTAATCTCCACATTCCATAGGAGGTGAGTGAGGGGAGTTGGAGGGTCATTTGCAGTTCTGGGTGAAGGCGCTTCTTCTCTTCGATTCTTGGGGATTTGTGCATCCAGGGGCAGATTCGGAGTGCCGTCTCGAGAATCGATCGTGGTTGGTCTGCCGAGAACGATTGCCATATGAATATCCCAAAGCTTCAGTATCATCCACATTCGACGGCGCAACTGGTCCAGCCATAGACCTTCCAAAACATCCTCTGGTCTGTCGTCTGGTCTCCTGCTCAGGAACGAGGCATCCTCATGTAGTCCAACCTCTTGAGCATCTCGGATGGTGGATGACAAGGAATGCCAGGACTCTGGAATCATTCCCACACTCTTCAGATACGACGTGCGCAGAAACCCAGCTTGGACAGTGACCAGTGTCGTGTGGCGCTTGCCCAGGAGAGCTAATATGGAAACCCCAGATTCGCTGTAATCTTGGGCTAAATCGTCAAATGTCATCCCCCCCGCATATTTCAATGCGTCGAGAGCAGGATCGTAATCGAGCGGTTGATATTGCAGAGCGAGAGCCAAACATTGAAACAGTAGAGCGGGAAAGAACTGTAAATCTCCATGTAATTCGAGGGGCCCTCTGCTGAGAGTTGCGAAAGACAGATTGTACCAGTTCTGTAAGTGATCTCGGAATATGCCTTCATCCAATGGATAGTATTGGTAGTTGACCTCGCGGAAGTACGTTTGCAGTAACTCATCAATGTAGTGCTTCGACGGTAACTGGCGTATCAAGGTTTTGTACTTGTGCCGAAGGCTGCTCTGTTCTCGCTCGGTCCAAGGTGGTGGTACCATTGGAGAGTCGCCATCTGAATCTTGCTTTTGGATCTTTTGGAATATTCCCAAGGTAGTATTGTTGCTTCCATTGGTCTGCGCATATCCCAAGCCCGTGATTTGCGCTGCGGTTTCGGTATCTCGATCGGGTTTGATTATGCTGAATGCGCCTCCATTGATCGAGCCTGCGTTCACTTTGTCTTCCAGTAGTTGTTGCTTCCTGGCAGATTCGTTCTCGTACTGACATAGCGATTGCTTGTTCCTGGCCACACAGTTGGAACAAGGGGATGCGCGATCGCACTAGGTTGGAGAGTTAGTATCAGGGGGCCCAAGGGCCAAGGGGAACGATGTCGGGAGGGAATGGAACCACCTTTTGTTTGCGCCGGTGACATTCCGTGCAGGAGATGACGATTCTCTTGCGTTTCCTCGGGACCTTGACCGAACTAGGAGGGGTGTGAGGCTCTGATGTGGAGTTCATGATGTTGGAGGACATCAATTGCCGTTGTCGGTGGGAGAGGAGTAGGAGTCGCGAGTCGAGACTCGAGTCTCTCGACGATGAAGTGGGGAAAACCAAAGCGAGCGAGTTACGAGGAGGCGAGGGAGGAAAGTGGAACCTTTGCCCTTGAAGTTGAGGTGTGGTGGAGGTAGGGCGAGGAGGAGAGGAGGAGAGGAGGGGAGGAGGGGAGGATGAGTGGAAGGAAGAGTGAAAGAGTGCAAGTGTGGAAGAGTGGAAGAGTGGAGAGGGGTGGAGGGGAGGAGAGGAGAGGAGGAAGTGCAGCAGTGGAGGAGTGGATGACAACACAACACAACACAGCACAACCACAACTTAGAAGTGATAAGCCAGTAAGCAAGTACAGTACTCCATACAGTACAGTATGTCCGGCACCGAAACACTGCAGAAGTGCAGGCGTGTACTTGATCTCGGGTTCCGAATTCAGAGAGAGTTCAGCTGCCACAAATAGACGACAAGCGCATCCATAGAGGAGGTGGCTGCTCTCTCTCTAAGCTGCAAGTGAAAGCAGAAGTGCAGAAGGAGCAGAAAAGAGCAGAGAGTGCAGAGAGATAAAGGGATTGATATGCCAATGATATCGTCAATTCACGGTGAAAACCAGAAACCCCCACACCATGAAATCATTAGCATCATGAGCATCATTAGCCTTAACTTTACTTACATAGCCTTACCTAAGTTTGCCAAGCGCAGGGTAACTTACAGTATGGTTAGACGAATAAATCCCTGCTGGCTACCTACTCTGTACATACTTTGTACGAAGTACGGCTTATTATTCTCGTCTCACTCTTCTGCTTTGAGGGGGCTTGCAATAGCTTGAGATGGCTCTATAATCTTCAGATAGGAGTAGTCATACCACCCGCCAATAGGTACAGCACATATAGCCTTACCTCTTGAATACATTGCCAAATCTAAGGTTATTTCCCAAAGGACGAGTCCCCTCATCCGAGGCCTGCCACTCCTTTGTCTTCACGAACCCTCCTTCGAAAGTGAGCAATGCAGTATGGACAAGTAAATAGCCGACCGCTTCAAGGAGGCCGCTATAACGAGAAAATCCCTTCTTGATACTTCCGGTTTCGTTCATTTCTATTATCGCCAAGACAAAACAACGATAAGGTTACCCCATACACAGGAACGATGCGTTTCTCTTGACAATCCCAACCACCTCTTAGAAGCTCTTATGTCAACTCATGGTATTGTCATCACTGGTCACCGATCACCGTATTGGACAAAGCATGTTCCCGCGTCTAAGCGATCCATACAGCAAGGTTAGCGAATTCACCCCTTTTCGTATTTTCTCGATTAAGCTCATGTGAGCGAAGTGTCAGGTCGCCGAAGGAGACAGAGCTCGAACTACCTAGTTGTGCCAGGGGGACCACGGATCCATTTGTCTATGCCCCTTTAGCAAATACCATCAACACACTTTCAGGCGAGGAGGGGTTCACCTGGTCGAAACCGAGATCATGATGCCGTCCAGCCCCAAGGCCGAAAACCAGGACACAACCGACCGTGTTTTGCCAGAGATCCTCGCGCCAGTTACTCGAGCACCAGGAGTACAGTAAGGTTACAGACGTGGAGACGAATAGCTCTGACCAATGGCCGCAACCAGAGCCGCTATGGCACCACCTATTCCTCATTACATATTACATGCAATTCTCAGCTTGCTACTCGAGTTAGGATCTCCAAAAACCACTACGACTGGGGAACGACCACAAGTATCATCCTATGGTACCTCGACCCTATTAACATATCAGAACATCAGCATACCAGCATAACAGCATATCAGCATACAATATTTATCTCGCCCTCTAGGTTGGGAGCCCGTGGGTATCTCTGCTCTATGTACTGTACCACACAAACTAGTTTGTACTGCCACGTCCAGGTGCCAACCAGACCATTGCTGTGATAGGACTATCAACTATGGCTGTGTTGTTCCTGTCCCTCAAACACAACCCCTTGAACAAAAACAAAAACAAAAACAGATAATAGAATGGTGCACGGATAAATCCCATCGGAGTCGCTAAAATGTTCTACTCCGACATTGACGTCATGAGAAACTCCACTTGACCAGATTCCCGTCGTCTCTCGGTACACAAATACTCACTCCCTACTACGAAGTACACTCTACACTGTGTTCCCGACATTCTCTCAATCATTCAGTCGCTCTTTGCGACCTGATGTTGCGCCTGGGTCCCTCGATCCACGATCTCTTGCACTCTTATCGCTCCTCTCTACACCCATCCACGGCTGCCGCTACGAGAATCTTGAGCCGCGTCTTCGTAGCCTCTTCCGGTCGGTGGAAACAAGACTACCACGGCTTCCTTTTCCAACGCCCAACGCCTTGCACGACCAAGGCATCGCCTCCTGATTGCGTGGAGGCTAGGAGGCCGGGTTAATGGCGCCTGTTGAAGCCACCCTGGGTGCTTTGGCTTCTTCAGAAGCCGTTTCCGACAATGCAAGAGCAAGGGAATTGTACAAGTACGTTCGATATCATCTCATAATCCAACCAAGCTTGGCCCGGTTGATTTGCTTACCTAAGGCGCATATTTGGGTAAGAGGACAAGGTACATCAGAGATATAGCTAACATCTTCTTCCCGGTAGATACTATCAACCAAATGTCCCTCTCGAAGTAGAGGCCTGCTCCCCCTCCGTCCCTACTCTAAACGAGCTGGCAAATCACGATGAACCCCCAGGAAACATTCCTGTCGAGTCGGACATCACCTCCTCGAAAGTCTCCTCTCCGGACACCGCTTTAACTGCATTTTGTCAATTAGTAGCATGGCGAACTGGAGCGCGGAGATCTATGATAGGGCATGGCCAGGTCAACCTCTAGTCTACTGTGATTCTATACTGACCCCTTTAGACTAATCGACGCCCACACCCAATATTTTGTTGCCGAGAGCACAAGGACGGTCGACCTCATCGATGCCGCCAAACATGGTCCGGGAGATGATCTCTGGATGGGATGTAGCCATGTGTCAAAGGCCGGGAAGTTATGCGAGACGTAAGGGGGAAAGCAACGCTTGCGAACCAGTGTTGTGCTGATTGTTTTTAGGACGGTCGAATCGCAACAAACAACAGAAGGGTGCTACCCCTCCTTCATTGTAAACGACCTCGCAAAGGACGAGCGCTTCAACCAACTCCCCTTTGTTATCGGCCCACCTCATCTTCGATTCTATGCCGGGGTTCCATTAGTAACCAAGAGAGGTATTGCGATTGGCAGTTTGTTCATTGTTGATGACCATGTCCGAGATGGTCTTTCAAAGGATCAAATACATTTCTTGGGAACAATGGCGGTGACGGTTATGAAGCACTTGGAGATGTCTAGGGAGGTTGAGGAGCACAGAAGGGGCATGAAGATGAGCCGTGGCCTGGCCTCCTTCGTGGAAGGCCGCGCGGAGCTGGCGGAGGCTGACCTCGAGACAGAGGAGGGCGAAGGATCCAAAATCGCTGGCCGTTTTGAAGTTGAATCAGTCGTAGCCCCACCGAGATCACCGAGATCAACAAAAGTCTCGCATCGGAGCTCGACCAACTCTCTCGCTTCACACGCCAGCACCAACCGTCGGGAAAGAGAGCGATCCGTTGCACCTCAAGAAGGTATTCTCGATGTAACTCAAATGAGTACCTCACCCCGCCCAAATTTATCTGAGAGCACCAATTGCGAATCACATGCATCGCTGGGAACGGCGACCACAGCAGATACATGGTCACCTCGACATCCTCGAGGAGGCGGAGAGAGTCCTTCAACTGAGTTGTCGGACGAGTCCACCCAAAGGCGACTCACATCTAGAGCCGCCAACTTGATTCGGGAAACATTCGAGGTGGATGGAGGGTGTGTCTTTTATGATGCCCAAGCTGGCTTTGCTCACGAGGAGAGAGGCAAGGGAAGCCAATCCGATCAAATGGCCCGAGAGGAAACCTCCGAATCCCAAGTCACCAGTGGGGATGACTTCAACGCACCAGACGACAAGCCGATATCTGGTGGTCCTCCAGCTACCCGGACCACCTTGTCACGAACCTCTCCCAGACCATACGGGAACAAATTCTCACGTAGTGCAACAGTCGGTTCGACATCAAATCGGAAGTTGGTTGACATCTTGGGCTTCTCCACACCCGACGCTGCCTCCATCCATGGTGATCCAACTCCCGGCCCTCGGTCCTTCAGACCGTTTCAAGAAAAGGGGCTTCACGCCCTTCTCCGTCGATACCCTCGTGGCAAACTGTGGACATTCGATTCCGAGGGAGCTGTATCTTCTTCATCAGATGATGATGTTATCGCAGCCACCCGAGACCCAATCAGAGCCAACGCACAATTGAAGCGAAACCAGGCAAGAACAGCAAAGACAAAACAAGACGCTAAATTTCTATCAAGGCACTTTCCAGGAGTTCGGCAATTACTCTTTGTTCCTCTATGGGATGCTGGCCGTTCGCGCTGGCTAAGTGGGTGCTTCGTTTGGTCCACCGAGCTTACTCGAATACTGTCAAAGCAGAGCGAGTTGTCTTTCTTAACAGCCTTTGGCAATTCTGTCATGGCCGAGTGGTCGAGAATTGATACGGAGATTGCCAGCCAGAAGAAGGGTGACTTTATTGGTAGTATTTCTCACGAATTGAGATCCCCTTTGCATGGCATTCTCGCCAGTACAGAGCTTCTTAGTGAGGAGACTCGAGATTCGCTCCAGATGGACTGGCTGAATACAATATCAAGCTGCGGCCGAACCTTGCTTGACACCATTGTAAGCTCCTCTGCTTCTTTTTCGATGATTTGTTAGATATACAGTCACTGACATGATTTAGAACCATGTTTTGGATTTCTCCAAGATCAACAACTTCGAACGCACATGGCGTAAAGCACAACGCAACAGTATGCAGTCTGGCGCTCCTCTCAAACAGTCTGACCTGTCGATGAATAATCTGTATGCGGAGGTGGACATTTCCGAGATCTGCGAGGAGGTTGTGGAAGGTGGATACTTCGGACACACCCACCAGAGCGTAACGACAGCAAACTTTGATATGGTTCGACAAGTTCCAGAACAAATGAAGAATCAGTCTCTAAGCAGATCGAGTTTCCCACAACAAGAGGTTACTGTGATCTTCGACGTCGATCATCAGGACTATCAATTCACCACCCAACCAGGAGCTTTCCGGAGAGTGATTATGAATCTACTTGGAAATGCGCTGAAATATACCTCGCACGGCTATGTGCGGGTCAAACTGACCTCCGCACCGATGGCAGATTTTCATGATAGCGAGACTGGAGATGTTATCCCTAGGTCGATGGTCACACTGACAGTCACGGATACCGGTAACGGCATCTCCCCGGAATTCCTTCGTTCGAAACTGTTCACGCCTTTTGCACAAGAAAACTCCTTGTCAAGCGGAACCGGATTGGGGCTTTCAATCGTGAAAAGTATTGTATACATACTCGAGGGGGATATCACGATTGAAAGTGAGGTTGGTCGTGGGACACGTAAGTTTCATTGCACCGTATCTGATCGTTCCTAACAACCCGCAGAGGTCCGAGTTGATCTGCCACTACTTAGAGGGGGACTGAAACATCAAGAACCGGCGTCAATCCACACACCAAAATCGATGCCTACATTTACCAACAGCCTAGGGGAGAACATCACGAGATTGAGATCTCTCTTTGAAGGCCAACGAGTGGCACTTCACGGCTTTGAGGCCCGGACGCAAGATCCAATGGCGCAGAAGGTGATTTGGTTACTTGAAGCCTCTATTGGCAATATCTTGACGGAGTTTTATGGCATGCTCATTGTACCCCTGGATCAGAAGCCAAATGTCGTGGTCTCCCACGAAGGAGAGTCGGCAAGCCTCTCGAGACTCGTGCGTCAATCGATTCGACTCTGGCGCACCAATCCATCAGTAATCGTTTTGTGTTCTCATTCCTCGAACTACGATCGAGGTTCTGTCGCGAGCGACACCAAGTTGAATATCGGCTTTGTGAACAAGCCAGTTGGACCACTCAAGCTTGGCAAAGCGATTGCACAATGTTTACAGGGCTCGCGACCACTGACTCCAGGTTTGGAGGTATCGGTCGTCTCGGAAAACGATGATGTCAGCCCCAGTTTCGAGGAGATGACTTTGAAACCAATGATCGGGGAGGTTTTGGACAACAGTTGCATGGCGGCTGATAGCGACAATGCGCGGAAGGTCATGGAGAGTCCGACACCGAATGCGCCTGTTGAGAAGTCAGTTGAGTTCCCATTTCCCACCATAGATGAGGGTCTCCCGCCTGTTTCATCGTCCTCGAAAGTTGCGAGCAAGCCGGTCCAGGAGGAAACTGTGCCCGCCGGGGAGCCAAGCACAAATCTGACGTTGCACGCCCACTCGATCAACCTCAATGGCGAGCCTCTTCCTGGATCGCCTGCTCCGGCAAAGAAAGCCTCGTCCTTTCTGCTGGTGGATGACAACGCGATCAATCTTAGACTGCTGAATACCTCAATCAGCAAGCGGAACCACGAGGCCATAGAGCAAGCCATGGACGGTCTCGCCGCAGTGAATAAGTTCCAAGGACGCCCCCATGGATACGATGTCGTATTCATGGATATCAGCATGCCGTTGCTTGACGGCTTCGGCGCCACTAAAGAGATCCGCGCCATCGAGGAATCGAGAAAGTTCAATTTGGCTGCGAAGCAGGGCGGCAACGGAGCACCCTTCACGCCGGCACTTATCATCGCACTTACGGGTCTTGCGTCTAGCGACGACCAAGCGAGAGCTGCGGAGGTTGGTGTTGATCTCTTCCTCACTAAGCCAGTTTCCTTCAAGGTTGTTAAGAAGATGCTTGATAATTGGGAGGCGAACCGTGAGAAAGAGTCGAATTGAAACAACACGAACTTCGAAATGTCGAAATTTCATAAGAGAATTTGTATAGGTGATTATACTTGTGCAGAAGGATTTACTTTTGATACGGATGTTGTTTAATGGTACATATGTGAGGGCATTGCATGGCGTGTTAGGGATCGATGGCTAGCTGGATGGATATACGTCCTTGTGATATCAGGATCTGAATGATTTGTGCTCTTCTTTTCTTTGATAAATGGATGGATGGGAAGGGATACATAAAAGGTGATGCAGGCGAAGCGTGTAATTGATATATGTGTTGGAATGGGAGCAAAGAGGGGGTGGGAAGGGGTGTTGTGCTAGAGATAGTGTAATAGGATGCATGATCAGCTGCGACTTATAGACCAAATAGCCAGGTGGCTGATAGATGGTAGATAACCAAGATGTGTAGTAGCTGAGTAGAATAGAACAGTAGATAGATGAGATGTGACGATATTGATTACCATTTGTTTTGTGACCCGCCTAGGCGGTGGTTTACCTCGAGAGACGACGAGAGATGTAGACACGCCGTGCGTGCAAGGAGCAGAGACCATGGACCATCTGTTTGTCGACTCGCACATCCTCCCTCGTCGTCACGGATGGAGTTGGAGTTGGGGTGGAGTGACGAGAGAAACGTCCCGACGCCACCACCACCACCCACCCATCCACCCACCTTGCCCGACCTCCACCGCCGCCCTCTCGCCCTCTCCTGGCTTCTCGTCGACGCTCCCTTTCAGACCGGGCGAACGTTTCCAGGAAGATTTCATCCGCGTCTTGCACCTTCTGTCCGGATGGCAGGCGGTTGAGGGGGTTCTCGTCTCCTCGTCTCCCATGGATCGGAAGGCGACGACACGACATCCACGGTCGGTAGGACCCTCCGTCGCTCTCGCTTGTTCGCAGCCTTGCATTCAAGGCGAGATGAGGGATGTGGGAGATCTCCATCCATCGTCCGCTCGTCGGATTTGGTATCCATGGGGGATGGTTGAGGCTGGAGATCGTCGGGGTTCCAAAATTCGGCAGTGTTCTTTCTGGTCGTGGTCGAAACAGCAGGCCATGTGGGAGGGACAGTCGGAAAACTTACAGAGCCCCATTCTTGTGTCATCGCATGGTTTGGAGATTCGACGAGTATTCAGTTCGAGTCGGAGGATAATTTCAAGCAAGAGGAAATCGTTTGTATATTATTAGATAGGGCTCCTACCAAAGGGGCTCAGAGAGCGACAAGCTCGAGAAGCTCCACCGATGCTATAAGTTATATTGCTATATTTCATCTTACCTTGGCCGGACTCTGAAGATTTGATGTCCCAGACAATGGAAGAGTCGACCTTATCTTTCCACCCGGAAGACAGAGAAAGTCAAACATCTGCATTCAGAAATAAGACTCGTCCTTCCTCTCCCATCTCTCCTTTCTCGGGTTCTTGATCACACAACCAGGTGGATGGTCGTCCTTGGAGAAACGGCAGAACGCTTGGCAGACAGGATCTCTCGGCTTGCCATTCATGCCAACAAACTGAACACTCGGGCAATGATGGCCGTAAATGCATGCTTCTTGATCGCAGTCCTGTCCACTGGTGCAAGGATTTAATCGTGATAGGTAGCTAATGGCTTTGATTTCTTCTTCGTTTGGTTTGTAGTTGTGTTCGAAAGTACAGCCGTCCTTCATGCATTGCCCACGGAGATAATGGTTGTTGCAGAGTTTCGGGTTGCGTACTTTGACTCTGTCTAGCACAGACTGTTTGTGGTTTAGAGGAGGGTCGAGGCCGCGTGGTCCTGGCTCCCAAGTTGGCTTCGCCGCGGGCTTTTTGATGGGCATGACGGAGATGACATTGGTGCTGCCTTTGTTGACCATGACTGGTGAAGTGCTTGGTGGTGGAGGCAAAGGTGCGAGTGCTGCAATGGGAGGCACTGAGGACACGCCAGCCCAGCTTGGTGGTGCGGCGGGTAGACGAGCGACAAGTTTTTCGGTGCGGAAGATCTCCTGGAAAGAGATCACTCGGAGTCCCGTTGCACGAAGCTCGCGAACCGTGGGTGGTCCCTCCATAATAGTAATTCGTGGCCGATCCTCCACTGACACGATCTCGTCGAGGAAGGGGGCGTAACCGGCATCGTGGGATACACCCAGGAGTATTTGCTTGCAATTATGGTTTCGCAGATGCCATCGCATACGTTCTGTGCCGGTCAGTCGTGTCCTTGTCATCAAGGGCAGGGCACTCACCCTTTATTTTAGAATCCGCTCTCTCTTTACCATAACCTACATCGACGAAATCAAATGAAGCTTTTCCTTGTGTAAATCCCAATGTAAATTTCTTTAGATGGTCGGCATCGTCCATATTCATTGCTATGGATAAGCCCGTAACATTGGCGCAGATTTTGGCTATAATTTCGATATCTTCGGGCAGACCCTGGCAATGTTGTAAAATCGAGTTTCGAAGTAAATTGGCCGCTTGCTTTCCGCCTTCCAGCCCTTGGGCCACCAGACTGTCGTGGAACTAGAGAAGCAACGTCAGTTCCGTTCAGGGATGCAGCCTTGATATCGTGACCACTCACCAGCAGACCATCACCGTCAATCAGAACCATAATATAAGGATTTCGATTCTGGCCCATGTTAGCAGAGGAACGAGGGGCAGAGTCCGCCATGGTACCTTCAACACCTCGGAGTCGCCGGCCCTCACTTTGGTGGCAGCCAGCTCTTTTTGTAATTCCCGTCTCGAATTGTTCGAGTGGTCCAGATCCAATTTGACATCCTCCAAACTTTGGACCAACCTTGCATTTTCTTGTTCGAGTTGGGTTTGGCGATCATTAAAATTGACTATTAAATCCTAGACGCAGAAGAACGTCAGCAGTGAAACGAGAAGGTCAACGGCCAACAGCCAACAGCCAGCAGCGAACAGGCGACCGTCAACTCCACGGTCCACGGTCAACCAGATCTTGGATCGCATTGGCCTCACCTTAATCAATTCATCGGTGACAATGGCTGCCTGCTGCAACTGCAGAGCATTAAATCTTTGTATAAAATCGTTGATGGTAGCGCGACCCATTCCTGGAGGCATTGGCGGGGTGTGCGAAGGCATCGCGATGGGGGCGGACTGGATTGATGGTGATGTTTTGGTCAAGATGGGATGGTTGTTGCTGGTTGTTTCAGCTCAGAAGCAGTGTCTTTTCTTTTTGGCTTTATCCTGCCCGTGCTCTCGTGCTCGTTGTCATGCTCGTGCGCGTGCGTGCTCGGAGTTGCCAGGTCGCGTAATGCGCTCCGTACAGTACATCATCTGTACTTGTACGAACATTGGGAACGCGATGCCTGCTCGGCTGGAGCTGCCTCCTGTTCACCACGTGATGGTTATGTCAGCTCCACCGTCCCTTTCCATGGCCTTCGACATCCTTTCTACCTTTCTACCTTTCTACCTTTCTACCTTTCTACCTTTCTGCCTTTCTGTCTTTTAGCCTTTCGTCCTTTTAGCCTTTCACCCTTTTAGCCTTTCACCCTTTTAGCCCTTCACCCTTTTGGCCCTTCACCTTTCTACCTTTACCTTTTGCCTTTGGGCCTTTCACCTTTCCACCTTCACCTTCTGCCTTTTGGCCTTTCACCTTTCCACCTTTTGGCCTCAAGACTCACTCACTCTTCACCCCAAGAACTCCAGACTCACTCACTCTTCGCTCCAAGAACTCCAGACTCGACTCAAGATTCAAGAACCTGATCATCGTGGTGATTTTCTTGATATCCGTCCATCTGTCGTGTAGCCGAAGTTGCCTCCCCGGTTGGCCGCTCGGCTCTCGGGACACCGCGCAGTCGTCCTGTGGCCTTCAATCAAACCACCGCATTTGCCTGTCCCCGCCCGTGCCCGTACCCCCGCCTGGTTGCACCTAAAAAGGAGGTTGAGCCTGGTGGCATAGCAAACAGCTTTCAACCCTCACTCTCTGCCTTCTTACTGTCTCCCACTTCTTATCTCCTCCTTCTTACTGTCTCCCACTCGTTAGTATTTTAATACGGAGTTCGCCAGTTGAAATTTCAACTCCGCTCTCCCCAGCCAACCATACCATAAGCTTCCCCGGCATCATTGGCTCTCGCAACGTACTTAGGGTTAGGGCTAGGCACCAATGACGTCAGGTACTCCTTGCATTGGGATTTCCTCAAAAACCTGTTAAAAGGTGCAATGGACGATATTTTGATAGGCCTAGGTATTTTGTGACATTTTGTGACAAGTTTGGAGAACAGGAGTATAAACTCTTGCGTTCGTCCCAGCTTGCTGTAAGCTTCTTTGTGATATATATCCACAATCTAGTGCGACCCTAAGGTTACTGATTAAGATCCAATTCACTTCAACATAGGTATTTACACAAGACACCCTTTCGTCTTAACCCAAAGCCACCATAATGCCTCTCTTCACTCGCTCCGCTCCTGCAGCTCCTGCAGAAACAAGCACCACAACCCACAACTCTCAAGGAATTCTTCCTTCCCATAACCAAACAACAACCACAACATCAGCCTCCCCAAAACGGTCATCCACACTCTTCTCACGCCGTCGCTCGCCTTCCCCACCACCTGTCCGCCACTCCACAACCCACAATCTCCTTCACAGACGCGAAGATGCTAGCATCAGTGCTGCAAGAGAACGAGTCATGAACGCCGAAAAGAGCGAGCGCGATGCAGATAGGGCTCTCATGCAGGCGAGAGATGCCGTGAAGGAAGCGAGGGAACACGTGAGGAAGTTAGAGATTGAAGCCAAGGAGGAGGCGAGGCTGGCCAAGATCAAGAGTGATCAGGCAAGGAGTTTGGGGAAGAGAGGAAAGATGTTGGGTCGTAGGCACACGCTTTGATTCTTCGAAGTGCCATAAGCTAATAATAACACCGGAATACTAGGTCATGATCACATATAGGGAAAACCACGACACCATATTGGGCGTTGAAGATACCCAGCTTAGAACCAAGAGGGCTATCAGTGCCGCTATGATTGATACGAGATGTACGAATATGAGGAAACAGGCGCCCAGACATTCAGCTTGTTTGTTGTACGGCTTAGTGTTCCTATTGAAGACCAATTTTTCTCTCCCGCCAACAGTGCCTATTACTCCACGTTCAACTAATTCAAGCATCTCTGAGTGTCTCGCTCATGCCCATGGGGGTAGTTTCACGGCGGCTGGAAGCGTAAAATTCTGCCCCGTCGCGGGAAAATCAGTGTTCCTGATCACAAGTGCCATCAGTCCATTTCCGTAATCTGTTGCAGTGTAGTGTATCGACCTCCCAATCCAAACTGCGGAAAAGCTATCCTTCTTAGCATCCAGACCACACACCGACGCCATATCGTAAACGTGCCACTGCATATCGGCACTACCAGAAGCGATATCAGTAATTTTTCGTGTTGGAACCCGTTGCGTTGATCTAGTGTAGATGCCTCCTCACCTCGCCGGTAGAGGAGAATGAGAAGAAAGAAAGGGCTCTCACCAAGCGAGTTCCCCAGTCCAACTGCCCCCAATGCTAACAACAAGCAATTGTGCGGTCCCAGCAGTGACAATCGATTGCCATCCCCAAATAGGTTGTAGTTTGGCCCCACAAGTGGTAGAACTCCCCGGTTTCCAAAACTGTCGGAAGTATATATAGCTGTACAGTGCTAAGGCATCATATGTATCGACAGGAAAGTCCTCTGTGCATGTCACATTTTTGGGAGCGCCCGAGATGGGATCAGTTGGTACAAGGCCTGGTGATGATTGAGGGGCGCGAGGAGAAATGCCGACTGGGGGCGGTGGCGTTGGCAGCTTGAAGTTGTAGAGCTGTTCTGAGGTAACTCCGAGGTCCTCGAGACTTGGCTGACCTGGTCCGGGGACGACAGTGGGAGTCGATCTTTTCTGAGGCGCTGCAAGTGTTGCTCCTAAGAGCAGAAGCGAGAGCAGAACGGACACAATATATGGTGGCATATTTGCAATGATGTTTTCTGGTTTGAAAATGATACTATTCTCAAGACGCTTCGCCGTGAAGAAAGCTTTTGTATCGTTATTTTAGGCTATGTCGTTAAGTCAGAGGATTCATTCCTGCCTGACTTTTACGTGAATATTTCGCTCTTCACACTTCCAAATATTTACCTCAGCAGACAATAGCATGTGTCTATGCGACCATGGACCACAGCTAGCAATTTGGGTGTAGATATTGGATAGCTGAGGGCATGCATGGGTTGGATTGTGTTCGTGGGCAGATATCTAGGATATGATTCCAAATCTTGACGGTAGATATATAGGAGAATGCGGGGTTGTGCTTGGCCCCATGTGTATTCAGGGGGGAGCTTCAGGTGCTCGGCAAGCTACCAAGCACCCTTCCCACGTGTGCAATACTCATTTTGACAATACGCTACAACTCCCAAGGCTTCAAAATAACACGCATTCTCTATCTCTCCATTTGATGTTTATGTGTGTGGACAAGATGGACCAGATGTGAAAAATAGCCCTTCTCACATATACGAATAACAGTCTTAATGTAATTGAGAGTTGTTCACAATATATATATATATATATACCCTCTCGCAAGTATATCGGCTATCCTGCCAAGAATGATATCGAACTTTGGATGTAGACCCTTAATCAAGTGGGAACCAGGCCATTCCAGTGCCCTTGGGTACGAGAGGTTCCTCGCGACGAAGTATCGCTAATCTCTGCAGACGCCACAACTATACATTGTTAACGCTCAACTAAAAGACTTTTCACGGCTTTTCTGGCTCATTTTTTACCAGGGTTCTGACGAAATTCATCATTGATCTCCTCACAACCCAGTATGATATCCCAGATTCCCGCAGCCGTCCTAGGGCTTCAGTATTTGTTAGCCTCGCCTAGTCTTGGTCCTGTTCGAAGGGTCACTAAGTGTAACACCATCTTTCATGACGCCAAGTCACGCTCATTAACTGTGCAGTCCCAGCAGTTGCAAGTAGGCTCTAGCCTTCGACCGGGTCTGAACCGCAACCACAAGAGCCATCACCAAGACGACGAACATACGAGCAGAGGGCGGCAATGCAATAGATGTCAGAAAGATGGTCTGGGTAGCAATTTGTGTTGCTTTGGGGGTCGCGGGGCTTTACTGTATTATGGAAGACAAGGTCCTTGACAACTGAAAGCCAACAATCATAAGGTTATCATATCATTGGAAGACTTTTGTTTTTCAAAAAAAGTCTTTCCTTCTTGATACAGTGGGCTGATGTTACTCCAAGCTCTGTGAGGCTTGGTCCAGGGATTACTTCTGGTGGCGACGAGAGAGCCGGAGTTGAGAGCACCAAGGATGCAGAGTGTGCAATATAACCGAGAATTGTTATTTGTGGCATTACGAAAGGTTCAATAACGGCTTGAGACTATGGAAATGTGTAGAGGATACCATTCGATTCAGTACAAAGCCTGCAACAAGAACAGTCGTTCTGAATTTCCATGTGAGCACCCCTGCCTTTGTGTATGTGTAGAAAATATTAATTTCAAATAGATAAAACCTATGCTTTATTGTTTAGATCCTATTTTAAGAAGGTCATGTACATCAATCTCTTAACTCAGCATACGTAATGGTTGTTAACTAATCGATTCAAGATTTGTCATGTCGTAGTAAAGCAAGTGTGGATACTTGTGGTTCCGGGTAAAGATCTCTGCAGCTCACTAGTTAAAGTGGTGAAGAACAGAAGCTAGATGGCCTTGTACCTTGCAGAAAGACTCTAGGGAACAAGCAAGCACGAGACCTAGGGACTAGCGATAATTGTTGATTGTTGCAATCTCGAGATGAGGCATTGAACACGACCAACAAAGTGCTATCTTATGTGGTTTGGAGACTTGACCCTTTAGAATATGTTTTACTCTTCTGTCGTTAGTTCATAATCTGTTAATCACTTAATATATACACGATCAGGTTCTCATTCGCGTAGGGGACTTGCGATAATTGTTGCAATTTCGAGATGAGGCAATGATTACGACCAACAAAGTGCTATCTTATGTGGCTTAGAGACGTGACCCTTTCAGAATATGTTTTACTCTTCTGTCATTAATTCATAATCTGTTAATCACTTAATATATACACAATCAGGTTCTCCTTCGCTTAGGGCATGGTCGTGTGTCTCACACCTGACAATGTCAAGTAGTCATCGACCGGGAAATTCCACTATATGAGTAAAATTCGGACCACAGAAAGTAATTTCTAGGTAGCTTTTATTTAGGTTGTATAGAGATAAATTCTAGGGGTCCTAGTGCTTGTAATTTCGACCCGGGTAAGGTTAGTTGCCAGAATATTCACTAATCAATGTCTGCAAAACCCCTGAAAAATATTCTGTATCTATTTGTCCACATGATATTTTTATAGGATGAGCACCATACTTTGAATGAGATCATAGAATGTCCGTCCCTCCGGTACAGAGAACCTAGATTTCAAGTATGGTTGACAAAAGAAATTCAACAAGACTTGATCTTATTTCTTAATTGATCTTGAGAAGAGAGAGTGAAGAAAAAAAAAATGTTCGCGTTCATCAACTACTTAACTGACAGATATTCCATGGTATCACCAAAAGAAAACATGATATCAAGTCAAAATTCCCATTCACTTAAGCTTTTTACGCAACACTTTCTCGTACAACGCTATCATAATCACGTAAACTGGGAGAAGAACTCCCAAGTTTCCGTATTCGCATAAGTCGAACTCATACCACTATCCATAGGTTGCGGACTATGGCCCCCATCAAACGCAACCCACGTAACGGGATAATCTTTAGAACATCCTGTATAACTCGTCTTAACATGCTTCCCACTACCGGTAGCAGGTTCTGATGCAGTCTGCACAGCGCATCCATTGTTCTTCAGGAATCGATCCCGCATCACACGAGCATCCGAAATGGGCAAGATCGCATCACCAACACCATGCTGCGCATAATATGCAATTGGGTCATTCCCACCAGCACAACCGCTGATTATTGGGTTTCCAGACAGGACGGCTACGGCGCGGAAGTCCTTCGCGAGGGAACAGCCAATGGAGAATGACATCGCGGCGCCGTAGCTAAAGCCAGTTGAGAAGCGGAGGTTTTGATCAATGCAAAGATCCGCGTCGAGGATTTGATTCAGCTGGCTGATGAAGGTGATGTCTTCGCCACCTTGGTTAGCCCAGCCCTTATTGATGCCATTTGGTGCCACGTAGATGGCGCTGATGTTGTCGTTGGAGAGCGGTGGGAGGCCATACCAGGGGAGGTAGCCGCCTGTGCCGGCGATGACTTGACTTGCGGTACCGGAGAGGGCGTGGAGGGTGTAGATGAGACGGTAAGGGTGGTTCTTGTCGTAGTTGTCGGGGAGTTTGACGTAGTAGTCGCGGTTCTTCCCATTGACTTTTACTGTCAAGGCGGTGGTGGTGCTGCTAGAGGTCACAATCATTGGGGCGTTGCCACAACCTGAGGAGGGCTTTGCTGCCGAGATGCCATCTAGGGTAGTGAGGATGAGCAGCGAAGCTGCTGTCATAAGAGAGCTTGATAGTCCTTTCATGATGAATTTATGGTACAAGAATCAAGGCTAGGAGGCAGAAGGAAATGGTGATGATTTTGGGAAGACCGTGGAACAGAACCGAATTTCAGATCAAAGTGAATAGGCAGGAAAGTAATGCGCTAGGTGATATTATATCAAGAAATGCTATAGAGCGTCAACTTCCCCGCCCTTGAAGCTGCCATAGTGGGACGGCGAGGTAGCAGTGCGGAGTCGGAAAATCTGTTGATTGTATTTTGACGATGCCGGTGGGTGAAGGCCAAAGACTATAGCAGTAAGATTGATTCGATATTAGAATGTGAATTTACCTGTTCCTAGCGAAATCTTAGTGACTAGCGAGAAGTCCCTTGAGCAAGTGCCGGCACCAGCGTGGGATTAAGGATAAGATGGGAGTCGCCGTCTTATACTTGGATTCTTTGGGTTTGTACAGCCGATACACAGACTTGTTATTTGCCAAGACGGATCATTTGAAGGTTCGGGCTTTTCGGATAATCGCTTCACGTTACCACTCCTGTAGCTACCTCTCCCTGTCAGTAGACCAGATCGTCGCAGGGGAAGCAACTTCGAGTACCTAGAACGCATCAAGGTTGTAGATAAAGTGGCTGTGTTTCTCCATCCTCGTTAGTTATCGCACTTATCACCACTGTGTCTCGGTTAGAATGTGACCTTCAGAGGATCTAATAGAGCCGCAAAATGCCACATCATATAACAAAGAAAGTCTATGTCTAATAACATCTCGTATACATTATGGGTATCTACTCGGGCGTTATTTCAAAGATTATTAGAAACTGTCCTGCGATACGTATGTCTTAAATTATGAACATGGCGTTCCTATATCTTCCTTCTTCCGTCACCAGTAAATCCACTTCTTCTTGCGCGTCTTATCATCTTTCTTCGAGCATCTTATAATCATTTAGTACCGCGCCACTTCAACTGGGTAAGAAGAAAGCCTACGAAGGCATCGGGTATCATTTCGACCGATGATTCTGCGCAATGTACACCATTTAGCCTGCTTGCTTCCTGGCTTGTCAGGCTGATTTAGGGCAATTAGCCTAGGCCGTTCTCTTTTCTATGCCTCCCTACTTTTTCCCATATTAGGCCCCTCCAAAGGCCTTTGTTTCCCCTAGCCATTTTCAACCTATGACTGATTGAGACTCATTCTTCACTCTGTTTTAGTCTTTTATAATTTTCTGCTCGACAGGAATTAAAGCTCGTTGTTGAGCACTGGGACTCTAATCATGCTAGTTGATGTTCCCGCTCTCATGACAACCCGCCTGTCTGTTGAGGTCGCTAGAATCGAGGCAGAATCGACCCCCAAACCGGCTTCCCCCCAGAAGTTCACCGTCATCTGGAACAAAAGTCACATTCTCTCCACGTCTTGCCCGTCCTCGTCTACATCGCTGGAGAATTCGTAATATTACCTTAGATGAAGCTCCTCATCGTCGAAATATACTCTGAAATGTCGTTTGGCACGCCTATGATCCTAGACCAGTGACTGATGGGCTGGATTTTATTTTCCTGCCCGGGCAGAGACTTTGTAGGAGCAGACAAAGGACCATTTCTGCTTGCTAGAAATATTTAATGAGATGTTTGGATGGCGATAGTAACAAGAGATTGAGGTTGAAGTTAAATTTGGTAGAGGAACTGGAACAGCCAGATATTGAGGAAGGAGTAAAAAGTTGAGAGGTTGGTGTAATAATTGATAATGCTATTTGAGATTGAGAGTGGATTTTGAGAGTTAAGGCGAGTTTTAGGGGTGTATTCCTACGTTCGGCGATGGAATCAAAATGGGAAGTTGAGAGTGGATTTTGAGAGTTCAAGTCGATGGTTTAGGTGGTGATCTGAACGAACTCGGAATCCGCGGAAAAAACCCTAGGGAAACTTTCTAAGGTGATATGTGTTTGAGAGGAGATTCGAAGCTGGAGGTGATTATGAGCGTAAAGTGGAACTATTGTATCGACTATAGTAAGTTGCACTATGCCAGGAATGCTTTCTGGGTGGTAGGAAATATCTGAGTGCTCCTCCTGACGGCATTGATGGAGAGACGAGATTAAAGGAGCGTATTAAATCTTTATATAGGATATACACTTTATTCTTACTTACTAGTTCCTACTTTAGCTGTTAGTTCTCTTTGATTTAGTAGTATCCCGTTTCTTCCTCCACGGAAGTCTTTTTAGAAGAGTTTAAGCCAAGTTGAACTTATCCTTATAGCATCTAGCTATTATAACATTGTTCTACGCTGCGTACAATGACTTTCCCACTCCCTCTGCTTAAAATATCTTCATACTTAGCCGGTGGCCAACTAGGACCATCTATAATAGCAAGAACTTTGAGCTTACATCGCGCCCCATCGACCAACTTGATAACTGACTCGAATATCAGGTTTCAATGATCTGTAGCCTTCCAATCTCGGCACCTATCCACTCTATCCACGATATTATATACGTTCTCCGACTCGCCAAAAAAAGTTGATCTTGGGATGCGAAGACTCAACACCTGTACGCGGTGCATCCTACGAACCTCCAGCTCTTTTATTACAGTCTAGAGAGCCAATATTAAGTCCCGAAGCCATTACTCGAATTCGCGCTTTCGATCTTCTTCGAACCCGCCTCCTCTACCTGGAATAGCCGTTCGGCCACGGCCACGACCACGACCCTACCTACTACGACCTAATACGAATATAATATATAAGAGAGGGCGATACCTTAGTAGGGGAATAGGTACTAAAGTGTAAACTGGAGGGGGAGGGCTAGATGTTATTATTAAAATATAGTTTATGTGTAAGCTTCGCGTAATAGTATTAACACCCTACTACTTAAACTTAACCTACTATATAAGAAAGGGTTTAGGAGACTAGTACTAGGATCTATTAAGGAGTCTTTTAACCTACGTTAAGTTACCTAGGATTCTAGTCCTATAAGGCCTCGAATACCTACTCTACGTTTACTTACCTTATCTCGACGCGCTCTGTCTTAACCGGCGTAAAAGAAATATAGTTAAAAGAGGCTTTAAAGCTAATACTCTTAGCTAGAAATACATTTAAGAGTAGTATAAGAGAGCTGAGATACCGTAGGATTAGAGACCTAGGACTGTCTATTAGGAGGGCTTTTCTCCTCTTATAGTTTTTACTTTTCTAGTAGGTATAGACCTTATACTATATATAAGTCCTTTACTTAGTACGTCTCTATATCTTATAGCCTACGGTCTTAAATTAATATAAAAATAAATAAATAAATAAATAAGTAAATAAATAAAAAAGTTAATTATATATTAAGTAATCTTTTAAAGAGTAGTAAGTATATTTACTTTATTTTTATTTCTATAATCTTAAAAGTCTTAAATTTTAGTATATAACTTATTATACTATTTTTATCTCTTAATACCTTAGTTTTCACTCTTATAATTAGACTAGTATTTACGAAAATACGTTATAAAATATATTTCTAGTTAGTAGAAGTATAGTATTAATATATAAATAATTTATATAGTCTTTATCTAGATCTTCTTATTACTATTTCTAGCTAGATTCTATTTATATAATAGAGAAGTAGCTAGAAGATATAGGTTTAGTTTATAATAGTTAAGAATAAGCGAACTATAGAGTTAATTATAAAGATAGATTAAGAAGACGTAAATATATAATTCTAATTATTAATTAAAGTTAAGTATAAAGCTTCTATCTAATAAATAATAACCTAGACTATATAGAACTCTTATTCTCTCTAGATTAGATCGATTAAAGTAATTTATCTAATTAATATAAATAGATTAGACTAATATTACTAATTTAATATAGTTATATAATAACTAACTATAAAATTCTAGAAGAGTATTAGACTCTAAGAGTCGGCTCTTCTTATATATATATAAGAAGAATTAACTAAAGAGAGAGTCTTAGAGCTCTTATATAGAAGCGAAATTATATATCTATTTATTATATTATTAGTATAAAGTTATATATATAAATACTATATACTAAGTGTTCTTACTAGATATAATCTATTATATTATAATACTATTCTCTTTCTATTCTAGTATATTCTTATACTTAAAGAAGCTTAAGAAAATATTAATAATAGACTATTAGTCTTTTCTTTCTTTTAATATAACTTCTTATTAGTCTTAATAATATAATACTCTCTTAACTTAAGTACTAGATAGAGATATTAATATAGTAATATATTACTTCTACTATACGAAAAATAATAGATAATATATTATAGTAATATTAAATACTAGATATTTAGAATAATATAGTTTATTAGAACGTTAAATATATTAATATCTTAGATAAAAAAAGTATATATAAAAAACGTTTATATATAACTATACTTTTTACTTAGTTCTTTATATAAAAAGCTATAAATTTAAATTTAGGCTTTCTATACTTTAAATAAAGTAGTATATAAGTTTTAAACTTATAGTATAAGTAGTTAATAAGATATAAGTATTAGAGGTCTAATAATCTCTATAATTTAGTTTTCTATTAATAACTTTTTAAATAATAGATATAATAATATATTAAGAAGATATTTATAAATCTTAAGAAATAAGAATTCTAGTTTAAAAGTTTTATAGCTCTAATTTTATTAATATAAGAGGTATATAGTTACGTATAAACGTTTTTTATATATATTTTTTTTATTTAAGATAGTAATATATTTAACGTTCTAATAAACTACGTTATATTTAATTTAATCTTTCTTACTATAATAGAAAACCTAAGTTTCTTAATAAATAGAATATACTAGCTAAGTAGACCTAGTAACTTAAGAAAGAAGAAGAGAAGGTAATAGTAAAGATTCTTTATCTCTATAAATAAAAGAAGTTTATTTTATATAGTTAGAATAATATAATAGCTTAGTATTATAATTATATAATAATTATATTTTCTTATCTAACTAGAGACTCTATCTATCTAGAACTCTAGAGAGTTATATATATATAAGAAGAGCTAACTCTTAAAGTTAATATCTTCTAGAATTTTCTTACTTTATATATTATATAATAATATAGTTTATTAGTAAGTCGTATATATTAGTAAGTTATATATATTAGTAAGTCGTATACTTTTTCTTAGTATAGAACTTTAAAGATAAATAATAATCTTAATAAAAATAATTTAATTTTTATAAATTAAATTCTAAGAAGCTAGAAATATCTTCATCTATTATATAAGTTTATATATTATAGCTAGCTTCTCTATAAGTACTATATTATTATCTAGATAGTTATTCTTTAATTTAATTATCTCTCTCTATATATAAGTTATATTAAATCTACTTATCTATCTTCTACTAAGATAAAATATCTTTAGTATTATATTAAGAACTTAAATTAGATAACTTTTATACTTTTATAAAACTATTTATAACTTTATATAAGTTATATAAGCTAACTTATAAACTAATATAAAAGATAGACTTTCTTAAGAATCTCTTCTCTTCTTATAATTAATTAATTTAACTAACTTATAATTATTTATAAACTTATAACGTAATTTATTAGAACGTTAGATATATTATAACCTTAGACACTTTAACTAAATTCTCTATCTTCTTTATTTTCTACGCGTTTTCTCTATCTTCTACTATATCTATAATTATATAAGAAGTAAAAATTATTCTAGCTATTAAGGTAATTTAAACGTCTAAAAAGCTAAGTCGTTAAAAGATAGCTAAGCTCTACTAAATATCTTATTCTATACTTTATAATAGAATAAATAACTAAACTACTCTCTCTAAGTACTAACTAGTAAATATTAAATTAATAATATTAGAAGAGAAAGTAGTTATTTATAATATACTTAATATAGATTCTAGAGGGTTTATACTCTAGCTAGCTAGTATAAAAGATATAGTAAATTATATTCTTAAATTATAAGAGAGAAGATATATTAGTAAGCTCTAGGTATATTAATTTATATAATAATAACTAGCTCTTAAGACGTGTTTTAATCGCGTTTATAATTTCTAAAGAGTCTTATATAAAGATTCTAAGCTAATTAGCTTATAGTTCTAACTAGTTAAAAATATAAGAGTAAAATATAAAGTATTAGACTACGACTTTTATAACTTTAATAAAACTAGCTTTATAATAGATGTAATTTACTCTATAATAGTTGTTATCTATATAGATCGACGTAATAGAGGTAAGGTAGTTTAGTTAGATAATTAGAAATAGACTATAGTAATTATATATATTAATAGTAAACACTAGAATGTCTCTTTATTTCTAGTAGTTTAGAGTAAGAATTATCTCTTAAATTAGTATACTAATAGTAGCCTTCTACTTAACTAGGTTATTAAACTAATAAGTAATAGATAAATAAATAATAAGATAGGTCTAGAATAGTTAAAATATTTTAATAAATATACTACTACTTATATAAAGAGTCTATATCGAATACTAGTATTAGATAATTATAAGAGTTATAAATCGACTAAGTTCTAAGAATACTATAAGATATATAATATTATAACTCTTAGACTATCTTCTTATTTATTCTATTTAACCTAACTACTTAATATTAGATGTTTTAGTATATTAAAGTAGATATATAGTTAGTAAATTAAAACGTTTATTAAAGCTTATATTAACTATATTATAAAGGTAGAGTTCTTTCTAGCCTTTATAGTAGTATATAAGAAGTTAATAATAGCTAAAAACTATTAGACTAGATTTTATAAAGCTAGCCTAGTACTCTTTAACCTATAAGTAGTACTTTTAAAGCTTAACGTAAAGTTATAGACTTTAACTCCCTCTAGACCCTCTACTACTAATAGCGCCTCTTAGGTCTCCTAGACCTCTTCTAACCCTATTAAAGCTCTTTTATAAATAACTCTTATTTAGAATCGAAATTTCTATTATTAAGAAAGCTTATTAACTCTACTCTTTAAGATAGTTAAGGCGTTAGTAAAGAGTATAGAGCGAATAGCTTATAAGATAACTCTTCTATCTACTAAGATACATACTCTTTAAGTAGTTAATAAAGCTCTTAGTAAACGCTATAGAACTAAAAAGACTTATGTTTATTAAGAGAGTATACTTACTATAGAGAATATATAGAATATTATTACGTAGAAGAATATAAATAAGTAGGTATAATATAATATATATACGATAGAAGATAGTCGAAGAGAGAGGTAACCGCCTAGATAGTACTATAAGTGTAAGAGGCTAGACCTTAAATAACTTAAAAGAAATAGTTTCTAAAATTTAATTAAGAAGTACGTAGAGAGCTCGTATAAGCGTAGCTTCTAT
>MU251486.1:0-88506 GCA_019669835.1 Amylocarpus encephaloides
TCGTAGGAGCTGCGCTTATACGAGCTCTCTACGTACTTCTTAATTAAATTTCAGAAACTATTCCTTTTAAGTTATTCGAGGTCTGGCCTCTCACACCTAGCTTAAGTATTTTAAGTTGTTATTAATTTCTTATATACTACTTTAAAGGCTAGAAAGAACTTAACCTTCGTAATATAGTTAATATAAGTCTTAATAAACGTCTTAATTTACTAATCGTACGCCTGCTTTAATATACTAAAACACCTAACGTTAAGTAGTTAAGTTAAGTAAGAAGAGTAAGAAGGTAGCCTAAGAGTAATAATATTATATATCTTATAATACTCTTAGAACTCGGCTGATTTATAACTTTTATACCTATCTAACACTAGTATTCGATATAGACCCTTTACACGAGTAGTAGTATATTTATTAAAGTGTTTTAGCTATTCTAGACCTATCTTATTATTTATCTATCTATTACTTATTAGTTTAATAACCTAGTCGGGTAAGAGACTACCGTTAGTATACTAGTTAGAGAGATAGTTTTTATCCTAAACTACTAAGAATAGAGGAATACTCTAGCCCTTCCTATTAATGTAAGTAATTACTATAGCCTATTTCTAATTACCTAGCTAAACTACTTTACCTCTATTACGTCGATCTATACGGGTTATAACTATTATAGGGTAAATCACGTCTATTATAAACCCGGTTTCGTTATAGTTATAAAAGTCGTAATCTAAAACCCTATACTTTACCTATATATTTATAATAAGTTAAAACCCCGTACTAATTAGCTCTAGATCTTCGTATAAGGCCCTTTAAAAATCATAAACGCGATTAAAACGTGTCTTTAGGTCTAGTTATCGTTATATAAATCGATAAGCCTAAAGCTTACCGACACGTTTTCCCCCCTACGACCCAAGGATATAATTCGCTATATCTTTCACACTAGCTAGCCGGGGTGTAAACCCTCTAGAATTCATATTAAGTATACTCCGAATAATCACTTCCTCTTTAAGTTTAGATAATTTAGCGCTTACTAGTCGTCGCTTAGGGAGGGTGGTTCGGCCGTTCATTCTACTATTTAGTGTGGAAAGTGGTATTTCGTAAAGCTTAGCTGCCTTCCGACGACTTAGCTTTTTAGATGTTCGAATTACCTCGATAGCTAAAATGATTTTTACTTCTTATGTAATCACAGACATAATGGAAAGTAGAAAAAACACGTAAGAAATGAAGGGGGTAGGGAATTCGGTAAAATTGATTCGGGTCCTGATAAACCACGTTATACGTATTATATCTAAAGCTATCGCCGAAACAGGATGCCGTTTTACCTATCCCGAGTATTACTGTCTGGTTTTTATTATATCGACTCCTTCGTTGCCGTGTACTTTCATTCGGGGAGAGAGCAAAAAGCAAAAGTTCAGGCCTTTTGGCCCTACGTCTTATTAGCCTGTTACCTGGGGCCACAGGTCGGGAACCTAGTTAGATAAGGGGGGCCCTCCGTTCCCTGGCGATCGGATGACGATAGGCTACTATAGCGTACCATCCGCTAGGGTAATCCGATTTATATCCTGATCGGCTATTCTGATTAGAGGGAATAGTAAGTAAAAGAATTTATATAGTCATGTAAGCGCGCGTTTAGTGTAGTGGTAAGGTTTCCGAGTTATCACATTTGAAATCTAATAACTCAAGCCTCTAGCCTCTAGGCGATAGATTATAATAGGAGCTGGAATTCTTTCCTCTTCTATATCCTTAGTTTACTTCGTGAATAAGCTTTATTGTATACTTAAGATAAGTAAAACGGCTTCCTAAGTAAAATAACTTGTTTCAGCGATAGCCTCGGATATAATACACTTATAGATTGTAGTAATAATCTCGATATCACGGAATAGTCGAACTTTAAAGGATCCTATCAAATTTAATTATTCCTTGCTAAATGTTAAAATTTAGTATGACTTTAGTAGAGTGAATCTAGTATAAAATTATATCTGAAGTAATTACCGAAGCAATCCATTTTACTTAAGAAGCCGTTTTACTTATCCCGAGTATATGACAAGGCTCATATCACGAGGCGAACCGAGTATTCTGTTCTTTTTCCCCTTGAATAGGTTACATGTAGATAGACCCCCAGAGGGACGTCGTAAAGATACAAGGACGAAAAAAGTGAAATGGAAAGATTAAAACATAAGATGGAGATTCATCGGCCAATACCCTCCAAACCCAGACCCCCCTCACGAAATATGCCATTCGCTTAAATCCAAACGTCTTTGAACCGATACATGGAAAATGCTTTCCTTTGGAGTGAAGCGAAAAGATGAGAATACATTGCGAGAGGAAGATTTTTGTTGTCGACCTCATCCTCACCCCATTCACCGTCGATTCTCGACCCTGCGCCTTTTAGGCTTTTACTCACCCAGTACGCTGGTTTTTATGTTCCTTCAAAGAAGAATCAAATAGTGCATCCTTCGTGCTCATAGATGCGGACACGGGCTTCAGCGGGATAGGTTCGTCGAGGGAGATTAGTTATTGGCGTTGCCGCTTTGCTAGTGGAATAGAGGCTTCTTTATCCTCTCCGCGGGCACACCTACCACTGCAGCTTCTTAGAAACCCCACAGAGAGTGAAGCCGTGGGAAGCTTCCCGTGGATCGATGAGCAGTTCTCTTTTCAGCGGCGGCTCGGTGTTCTTCGCCAATGATCGTGCTTTCAGCGGTGTATCAATCCACTTGTGCCGTAGAGAGCCGTTGTATTTATACCCTGCATTCTGTCGGTAAATAGAGTGGTTTGTGTTTGTTGGACCAGGTACTGTGAGAGGTATTTCTCGACTTTGGTTTGATGCAAAATGTACTTAGTCCTGAAAGACTTTTCTAGGACGTGGAGGTGTTGTTTCCCTTTCACGCCTCAAATTTACATGATCGTATGTCATGGAAAGCATATCCACCTTCTTCTTATACTTTCTCATACCTAACTACTTCGCATGGTAGATCAACTCTTTCACGTCTTTCCTCTTCATAACATCTCATAAAACCAACCACAGAATCCACCTCCCATGCATAGTCTCCTCTACTCTTGATAAAACTCGGATAGATAAGAAGAAAAAGTTACATGCATGATATATATGTATAAATCCAAGCTCAATTGTCACAGTCAAGGGACAAAGATGAGAATAGAGAGGATAAAAGTGCAGTGGCATGAATGTACCGTACGTTTTACAGAATGTTGAATTTCTTATTTCTACTCTAGGGCAAATCCTCTATAATAAGATCTCATCTTATCCCTACATCTGACGAGCCAAAAACTCCTCCCCATCTCCACTCCCCCTTCCATGCAAAGCTCCTCCCCCTTGCCTTCCCTCCAACCAAACACTATTAGCAACTAACGATAACAAGACAATATACTTCTAATCGAACAAGAAGAAAACAATAGGCAAATGGTATATATGTATCCCCCGAAAAACAAAAGCCAAGTAACACCGCCCCATGATGTCGCAGAGCGAAAGCCAAGAAGTGACGAGACAGATGTGAAACATATATGTACAGGTACAAGCGGTAGTAGAAGAGCGTAGTACAAGTGTGGTTGAGTTCGGCCGCAAGATGTGTGTGGACGCAGACAAGGAGGGAGGTTTCCATGCCAGCGGCGCTTCACACAAGGTGCCCTTCTTCATAGTTTTTTCGCTGTGGGTAGGCCCATCGAGGAGGGAGGGGACAGCTCGGAGACCGGACACTCAGCACATGGCTTCGAAACTACCCGTCTCTCGGCGGATAATTCCACGGCTCTTGAGCCATAACAGACTTGCTAGTCTCTTAAACCCGCTCCGTGCGGAGACGAAGCTATTCTCCCTCTTTCACACCATGATTATTCAGGGAAAATGCCATGGCAAGATTGTGAGATGTTCGCTGGGTCAAGAACAGGATCCAAGAACTCTAATCATTGATGTCCTTCCGTGATCGAGAGGTTGGCGATGCTTGGGAGGTGCTTGTTTCACGATTGAGGCATGGAAGTGTTTCCGACATTCTTCGGATGTCCGAGGAGGTAGGTCACATAGCCAGGTTGAGCGAGAGGGTGAATTTGATGACATTTCAGACATTCATCCACCAGTCAGCTTCATCATCTGCATCTCCAACATTCTGCCAATTTGGGTGAGACAAGGAATCCATCCACGGTCTGACAGGGTCAGGTGCCGCTACCGCGATCTCATCCCTCACCTGGGCTTCAAGAACTGGCTTTGCGCAGCTGCAATGGTTCTGACAGTTGCAAATAAGCTCACTGGCATAGCCCGAGTCTGAGAAGATCAGAGTATTCGGTCTAATGCAACCATCGAGTTGTTGGAAGCTAGGGGTCGCTAGAGCACTGGTTGTTTGCGGGGCTTGGAATGCAGCGTCTAAGAAATCAAGGTCCTCACGGAACTCAGTGGCGTCACTGGCCCAAAGAGCCTCTGTTGGAGGCATCGTGGCAGGCAGTGGAGTTGAAATTTGATGGCTAATGCCTTGAGTTTCGCGGTATGAGCGAAACACGCGGTCCTGGCAGTCCTGGATGATGCTAATAAGGTTGCCGATCAAGGCAGCTTCAAGTGGTTGGGTCTCGCGACGAACGACAGATTCGATGTTGCTTCTAACTAGGCGGGGAAGTTCGCGACGGATGTAATTTTCGTAGTTGGAGAGTTCTCGCGAGTCTGGTGAGCCTGGACCTTCTTCCTGGACGGGCTCGAAGTATGGTGATGGAACCTCGGCGCCGGGAAAGAGGAGCTTGTAGATTTCCTTCCATCTGTCTTCATCCATCTGGTTAGGATGTGATTTCTTTCGACTCCGGAGCTTCCTCTCAATGTCTGCAGTAATTCCTTCTGGTGATGTCCCGGGTCGGACCTCGCAAATATCAGAAGCTGCTACCGTGATGTGAGCATCGAGCCGTTGCTGATTCTTGAAAGGGCGCCAACATCTCTGGCAGTGTGGTGCCTTTTGATGACATCTGTAAATATGCTCCTTAACCCTTGCGATTGTTTGCCAGTGAGACAAGGCACAAACTCTATTTGTGTAGATGTTGTAGGACTGCGGATCGTGCTTTCGAAACGGGCAAGCAAACTTCAGGGTCTCCTCTTGGGCTCGAGGTGTAGGCTGTTGTCTTGACTTGGTCTTCCTATCATTGCCGCCATCTAGACCCTCGCTCTCATCGCCTCTTTGGCGCTTCCGTCGAGTCTGTGTCTCTGACGAGCTTTCTGTGGAAGTCGAAGGACTGGTATTTGATTCGTCGGACGATCTGCGGGATCCATCCGTCCGTTGGTTGACACTGGAGTCCCATTCCTGATTGAAGAGTGCCCAAAATTCCTCCATTACTAGATCAACCAAGTTCTCTCTCCTTGGGTCAAGGACCGATGCAGTCACGTGACTCTCCTTCGAGCTGCCGGTCGAACTAAATGCCCCGAAGTAATCCTCCATTGAGCCATCGTCAGAATTATCCGACTCGGAACTAGGCGAATCCATATATTCTTGCCAACCCTCTGCGACCTCATCGCTATCTTGTGATGCTGGATCAAGATTTAGAGGGTTGACTTTCGGTTGGTTTTCGACGGGTAGCGATTTTGGTGGCTCTTCACAGCTACCCTCCTTGTCCTCGCCACCTTCCTCGGAAGAGACTTCGAAGATGCTCTCCACGATGGTCTCGATGGTGCTCCTTGGGCTAACAATAGCGGTTTGCTCAACTTCATCGTAAAATCGCACACTCTTGGTCAGCGCTGAATTCTGACGTCGTGATGTCGATTTACCGAGACCAATGACAGTGCTCCGTCTGACCTCCAACAGTAGTTGCATTGGTAGCGATGCATGTCGACTAGGATTAGAGATGCTCTGCGCTTCCAAAGCTGCTTGTTCAGCTTGTCTGACCAAGGCCGCAGAAGAAATCGACCGTCTAAGCAGAACCTCGGATAAGCCAGGCTTCTTCAAAATCGGCTTCACCTTAATGGCGGAGCTGATCCAGCTGGTGGACGCCGAGAGAGCATCCGTCGATTCAGCTCCTGGCTGTAATGGGCCGTACAACCAGGTAGTGTCTCGATCTTTCATCCTGTCGAGCAGTTAGCAATGATTCTTGAGAACAACCCACTCATTTCATGTACCAATTAATGCTTGTTGGCTCAGTCTCAGCTAATTGATGCCTCTCCTTCATCCACATTCTCCAGGATGCATTGAGTAATCGTTCATTGTTCTTGTAAGTACTTCGTGTCGATTTGAGATATTTCCAGGTCATCCAGATATCCTCCTCGGTCCAGTCGTGAGACAGGTAATCCACATGTCTCGATGGCGTGGGGAAGGCTGCTGTGTCATCCTCAGCACGTTCGGTGAGGTCTGGTTTACTAGGCTGAGATGAATCCAAAGCACCGAGAGGTTTGGATGATAAGGCCTGGGCCCGACGACGAGCCGCGTCGTCGTCGTATGAAGGAAGAAAGTCGATATGATCTTCATCGTCACAAATAGCCTCCTCGAAATCGTCGGCCGACATTGAGGTATGTGTGGATATTGAAGTGGCAGTACTGAAGCCACCAACGCTCACACTAGCGCTCTCTGTCTCACTCCATTCACTTCGCGCGTCGCTGTCGTATGGATCTGATTGAAAATGTGTGATTGAGAGATTGGCTGATCTCCGACTCATAGCTGGCCTGGAAGCCGGTGTCGCTTTGTATGAAATGATATCCTCCCATTCAAAGTACTCGTCCTGAGGGCGCATATCATCCTCCATTTTGAGATTCGAGATTCCCGCCATCCCGGAGTCCGGGGGAATTCTCAAGGGGAGGCGTTTGCTAATATTAGTCACGTGGAATCGTCTCGAGGCGGCGAAGAAGTACGGAATCCTAGTGCGATGATGGCTTGAGGCTCCAGATTCATTATCTCGTATCTCGCGATGGTGGTTTGATAATTGTGGTGTTGCTCGAGGTCGACTCGTAGACGAGAAGGCCGTGTTGAAACTTGAAAGATATCAAGGCTGGGACTGGTTGAGCAAGAGGAAAGTGTTGAGGAATGAGGATAAATGTTCTGCGCCGTACGGGAGAAGGGGATAGGGGGGGCTTGTGGACAAGTCGCCTCGGCGCATAACTTTGGCGACACTAGGCGACACAAATCCCCGATGTGATCCACACAGGAAATTGCTTGCGCCCGTTTCTTGGGTTTTCTTGGATTATCTCCGATTTACCGATTTTCTTCGCGAACTTGTGGAGTCTTGGTTCGCGATTTCAAAGTGAAATGCTGATCGGTGTTTCGTCTGTGGTAGCGGTTACTGGTGGTGACTAACCACGAGCTTCGAATTCCCTCGTCCGGCGCGTCCGAGTCTCCGAGAGTTGCTCGCAAGGAGGCTGAGAGGCCAACTATATAATCTATATCATCCGTGTCTGCACGGAGCAGGGTTTCAACCACACCCTGCGGTTCTAACGTAACGTCAGATTCTCAGTCAGGTCAGGGGCTCAGGGTACGCACGTATTACTGGCAGTCTGGCACACCACGAGTTGACGACGGACGTCAGATACGGAGTAATAAGTACTGTAATACGGAGGTACTCGACGTAACGTGTGGGTTATCCTGCTGGTACGCTGATAAGCCACGATGCTACACAAACATGGTGCAATGATGAGAAAGCCGGGAGAACCGTGAACAAGCTGGGGAGAGGTGGAAAAGCTGGGGAACTCGGAACTTGATAGGGAGGTACGGTAGTTGAAGTAAGAGCATCGTGGCTTCGACTTCCGGAAAGTCATGATAAACAAACTCCCCCCTACGCGTGGTTGCTCGCCTCGCCTATGCATCATGCACTTGTGTCGACATCGATTCTCATTCCTATTCTCATTCCCATTCTCATCCTCATTCTTACTCTTAATCTCGTTCCCATTCTCATTCTCATTCTCATTCCGAGGTCGCGTTGTTTTGAGAGTATTGTTTTGGCACCATCCGAGTCCTTTCTTTTGATCGCCATCGTCTAGGGAGGGGAGGGCATTTCTCGCGACTTGCTGGAATTCTCCCACGCCTCTGTCTGCCTGACGCGCGGGGCAGAAATCACCCATGAAAATCAGGCATCAATCTCCCCAGATTGAGCCTCGCCATGACGATCTTACCTGTTGTCAACATTTCTTACAGCTCCGCCGACTTTGACGATCCTGCGCGGACGCTGCATCTATTTCCATGCTGTCCAAACACACAGCAGAACTCATCGCCGAAGCACTGAAGCAGACATCCTCAAATACTCAGCAGCACAAGGGTCCCAATGTCAGTCGGACAAGATGTTCTCGGTAAGGTTACACCTCGGTGGTCCGTATGTCCTTGTATTCCACTCTTGCAAGGGGTATCATTGAGTTGAATGGAGTGACTTGATGGCGCCTGCTAGTAGTGGGAATTCTGCGCTGTTATCTGCGAGTTGAAGTGAATCATGTGATATAGGAAAAGGTGGTTCGTAATGAATACATGGGTGCATGGGACTAAGCGAGAGGTTTGAAACCGAGGTGAATCAGGTGACAAGGCGCTATTCTTGCAACACCTTGTCCTTATAGTTGTGTCTTGCGCTCAGCACCTTCTATTTCTACCAGTCATTCCTATCGACCGATGCCATGAGGAAAGAACCGAACTGGTTGCCTTTCAAAGTATGGCTGTATGAGTAATGTGGCCATTTTTCTAATTTTACAGCACTGATAAAGACATTGACATCCCGTCATCACTGTTCTCGACACAAAGCAATTGCACAAAGACTACAACTGCGTTTTTGACAAGGCACAATGTCTTTATCCATTTAGATCTCTGAAATATCTCATGGGCCTCCGGAATAGTCGGACGCTGAAGCATTTTTCATATTCATTCTGCTGGTCACTCTTTAATTTTGCAATCATGGCTTTATCACTCGTCCCGTCCATACTCGCGCAGGACGCAAAAAGAAACACCTCACACCCTTCCCCTCTACACTCGGTCTCGGTGTCGAAACCATCTCCCTTCCTCTCAGAAACTCCCTCGAACGATCCTGTCGTCGCAGCAAAAAAACCTTCGCGCTACCTACCGTGGACCTGCAGCCTCTGTCCAGCGCTTAAGATTGAATGGTGCGACTCTTGCCATCGACCAATCGATCTCGGCGGATGGGCTGATACTAGCACCATTTCATTAAACGAATGTGAGTGCAAGGTACGAGAGAAGTTGCAATACGCTCCTGGCTGTAAGTCTTGTTACATGGAGCGAAGGTGGCGGAGGACAATGGTACAAGCTGTAAGGGTCGAGCCTACCATTTGGGAGGTGGTAGAATTTGATTTTGAATAGGTAATAGGCAATAGAGGGCATGGAAACGTATCAAACGGACACCATTTCTTATTAATATTGTAGTTTTTGAAATATTTATTTTCCCTCGTCTTCTAACTGAACCCGCTGTTTTCCCTTATCGTAGCCTTCTCGTGTCTACTGTTTCAATACTTCATGTACCGGTAAGCCTCACCCCCCGTTTGATAACTAGTATCAGCCGAAGAAGCTAATTAGCACAGCTTGCCAGCCGAGAGCGAGATCTTGTTGGACTTCACCTCCCTGATGAGAACTTCCTCATCATCATGGTGTCCCTCTCCTCAAGATCGTTTTCCCCTCTCTTTTCTCCACCACTTCAACTGACCATCACAATGGGCGGCCAACTAGGCTTCCTCTATCGCCAACTAACCTTCCGCCCAAAACCTCGATCACAATCCACATCCCTCGCCAACAAAACAGCCCTCATAACCGGCTCCAACAGTGGTCTCGGCCTTGAAGCAGCCCTCCAACACACCTCTCACTCCCTCCCGCATCTCATCCTCGCCGTCCGCGACCCCTCAAAAGGTGAAGCTGCGAAATAGAAAATCCTAAAAGCTAGCCCCGAATTCGAAGTTGAAGTCTGGCCCCTGGATCAGGAGGACTATATTAGTATCGTGGCGTTTGGGAAGCGGGTTATCGGGTTGGAGAGGTGTGGTTATGTGTTGCTGAATGCGGGGGTGACGATGCTGGAGTTTTCCGCATCGTCGAAGACGGGACATGAGAGGAATGTGCAGATTAACCATACCAGCACAGCACTGCTCCCCCTCCTCCTGATTCTCACCCTCACGTGTCCAGGAACTAACGACACATCCTCGAGGATGACAATCGAGTTCAGAAGGCCATTCCTGGATTCCCTTCCACGAACGTCCTACACCCGACATCCTCGCTCATATGGACGAACCCTCCACCTTTGGTCCGCTTATGCAGCGGTATTACACCACGAAGCTCCTCAACGTCCTCTGGATACGTGGGTTATCCTCACGGGGTAGGAAAAGAGGTGGTAGTCATTAATACGATTAATCCAGGATACTGTGATTGTGGTTTACCTCGACATCAACAACAGTCATTTTATAGGGTTGCATTATGGTTATTTGGTTGGAGTGCGAAGGGGGAAGGTGTTTTGTAGATACGGTGGTAAATCATGAGAGTTCCCATAGAGATTATCTTAGCGAGCAGGCGGTTGTTAAGTGAGACGGTCTTCTTTACTGTTGATGGCTTCATGATATAAGTGTCAATTTATTAATCATGGTATAGGCCATCTGGCTTTGTGCTTTCACTGGAGGGAGAGGAGGTGCAGAAGAGGTTTTGGAGGGAGACGGCTGAGTTGTTGAGGAGGGTTGAGGAGGTGGATCTTCCGTCTTTTGTGGATTGAGATTCTGCAGAAGTGCGCTTTTGGCATTGTTCATTGGAGATTCTGTCACCATATGATTATCACAATCTACGTACTGATCGTGGGAATACTACCTGCATATCAGATTGCTCGGGTAGACGAAATTTCCCCTAGCCTTGAGCTATTTTATGTGTAGCTACTCTGTTTAAAACAAGTATGTGCAGTTACATAATACCAAGGCACCTACTATCTATACACTAATACTATACGCTTTAGTATCATATTAAAGATGCCCTAGTATAAATTTTCAAAAGAATACTGTACGGGTTTGAGATTAGTATTAAGTTTAATACTAAGATATTTGTTTGGATGTAATTCCATACATTGTACAAACCTCAGGATGGCGAATGCAGGATGCAGGGCCTGGTTTGTCAGGCAAGCCCCCTTTGTCACGGGAGGCCACAACGGCCAGTACAATCGGGACTTGCATAGCATACGGGAAGGTACACGGCCCGTATGTTTGGGACAATCAGGGCAATCGGCATGGAAGCATGGGAGCAATAGGGAAGCTCTTTGTGACTCATGGTTGAGCAAGCAGTAGCAACCCCCTGAGTACTGGACTAGTGTACAGCAATGTACCTATAAGTAGTAGGCCTTCTGCAATCCAGTCCAGAAGAATCAAAGACGAAGAATAAGCCCAACCATACCAAGGTCACCTGTGACTACAAAGTAGTAAACGGGTGATCGGTATCCCGGGCTAACTTCACCCCTTTTCAGTAACTGAGATTACTGACAATATTATTACCCGTATAAATTACTAGCTACATTATAGCTTAAAGGGGGAAGGGGGGTTAGTTATATAACTTTGTATCTTATTTATCCTACGATTTCTTCTTATTTACTTAGTAAGAGAGTTAATACATATATCCTAGGGATATCATTTACTTTTGTGATTTTATTCTAGGGAATAGTGTTTGGACGCAATTCCATGCACTGTATAAACCTCAGGATGGCGCATGCAGGATGGCACAGAGCCTGGATTGTTGGGCAACCCCTTTGTGCTACGGGAAGATACAAGGCTCGGATGTTTAGGATATTTGGGCAATCTGCATGGAAAACAATAGGGAATCTCTTTGTGACTCACAGTTGAGCAAGTATTAGCGATTCACTGAGTACTGGGCTAGTATACAGGATGTACCTATAAATAAGTAGAAGGCCTTCTGGCATCCAAGAATAGAAGAAGAAGAAGCTTACCAGAATACCATTGTTACCTGATCCTACCATCTGTAGTGTTTAGGTGATCTGTATTCTAAGCGACCACCATTATCAGTAACGTAGGTTACTGACAAATAGTCTTCTAACACTCTCTTCACTATTTTAAAGGTTTTACTAAAACGGGTAATAAATATAGTACCTACTAAAAATGAATAACTACTAAAAGCCGACTAGTAGAATCTTAATATAATATAGGAAACGTCTTATATATACTTTTATAACAGATTAATTATTGCTTTCTGTGACGGGCCTTCACAAATGCGCCAAAAGAGGGGCTTGCGAAATGGTCCTTGTATTTCGAGGAAAACTAAGCTAAGGAGGAAAGGAAGGATGGAGCGAAAGCTCAAAGATAAATGACAATAAACGAGCCTCTCGGGAAGCGATGCGCGTGGCTCCTAGGGCATGTGACACTAGGCTGTCACAATTTCTAATCTTCATAAAAGATCTTTGAGCGACTGAACCGACTAATTGATTATAATATCTAGAGGGAGGGGACTCTAAATTATAGAACTAGATTAACGTTCCTCCGTAGCCTTTAGTAATAAGAGTGTCTCTTATCTATTTAAACTTTAACCTCTATTTCGAACACCGCTTTTAAAACCCTCTATTCTATAATACACAGGGTATATATTTTAACATTTCTAGTCCAAGGATCTTTTGTTTTATTCAATTTCTTGTAAATGGGTCACGTTTATACAACAGACCTTCTTATCCGCCAAATGTCGATAGATAGGTTGTAATATGAGGGAGTGGTATGAGCAACCACGTAATAATTAGTATATCTATACATACGGTAAAAAATATAAACACCTGTTTTTCCCCCCACTCTATCACATGCCAACCTTTAAAAATATTCAATTCAATCTGTTTCCCTACTCATCACTCGCTTCCCACACAAACCTCGGCCCAGAACCATCCACCCTCCCCCGCCCCTCCTTCATATTTTGTTCACAACTCAAACATCTCTGATGGTCTAACGGTCATAACGGTCATGATTTTCGCTTGTCACTTACTGCAACGCGCGGGAGATCGGGGTTCGACTGTAAGTACTTATTACGAAAGAAAGAAGAAGGAGTAATAACTAATGGAGAATAGCTCCGTCAGAGAGATATTTCTCAGAGTTCATGGCACCGAGTGAAAAACTTGGAGTACAATTTTTTTTTGGATGGGGTTTGGGCGAGAGTTTGGGGAGCGCTGGGGTTCTTTGGGAGCAGACCGATCAACTCGAGGAGATACTTTTGGTTGAACATCAAACGAACAGCTATTTCGGAATCTGCTTTCTGGACGACTGCACCTTTAGACAATAGCTAATATGTTAAGAGACTAATGTCTTATCACAGTAGATATGCGAATTTTCTAATTTTCTTCTAGCCTCCGACATTAAGATCGTATTCGATGTAAAGAGAGAGAAATGCTTCTTATTAATAGTGGTTTATTGCTGACCCCCACCTGGCCCAACCGCACGATTACTCCTCATTGTGTATAGGTTTACAACGTTGTCGCTTAACCATTGAATCAGATGAAGATTTCATCAAAACTCGAAATATGCCTTAGACTCAGATTGGCGTATATTGTCTTAGCAAATGTTGAGGGAACTTGTTTCACAGAACGGGAAATTGTTCTATAGAAGGAAGTGGTCGAGAATATTCTTTGTGAATAATCAATGGGACACCACAACGTAGACCAATCAACCTTTCATCAAGCTCAATCCCCTTGTCCCATAACTATCACCCTTTTCTTCACAGTCCATCTCCGCAATCTATCACAAAATCAACAAGTAAGCATGGGCTCCAATCAAAGCAAAATCACGACCACGAGCACCTCCTACATGAACAACCCGGAGTTCAGAACCCAGTGGTTTCTGCTATGTAAGAAATGTCACATCGTCATGACAAAGATGATAGTAAAGGAGGGGGAATATGATGTGTGTTCTGGGTGTGGACCAAGTGAAGGGGAGCAGAGATGGATTAGAAGATTTGGGGCTATAAAGAAGAGGCTGTGAATGGGGTGGAGGAGGATGAAGATATAAGCGATACCCGATAAATGTTCAGGTAGCTCCATAAAAGATAACACAAGTAGATATAGAAATAGTCGAGCACCGCAATCCTCATTATAAGGGACTCTCTTGTAACTCATTCTCTCCCTAAATGACTACACTGCTTCCCTTAACTTCAGATTTCGACTCCTGATTTCCAGGTGCAATTCTACGAACTTAAATGATTCGTACTCGTCTCCTTCGCCCGAGTTCTAAAGGCCCCTTCCAAACCCACAACCTCCATCTTCCCACCGCACGATCTATTTCCCACACAATACACTGTTCCTGGATCACACGCCAACCGATTCTGAATCCGTCGACACGTGAAGCAGCTGATGTACGCCCTATGGAGCAGTGGGTACATACATTCTTGGCAGCCTTCGCAGATAGGGAAAAAGCCTCCCATTTATTCCTGGGACATGAAGATTGGGCAGGTGGGGCAGTACCAGTGTGTGGCAAAGTCTTTGGTTGGTGCTGGGAGGGGGTCCGGGTTCCCTCTGCCTTTGCTGGAGGAACAACCCATGGTAGTGGTTGATGATTTGATTTTCTATTTCGTTGGAGAAAGCAACTTGAGAATTTGATGTGTGTCTGTTGTGAGAACGAGAAGCTTCGAACTATTTAAGGGGATCTTTATTCAAGTGTGTAACCTGGACGTGATTGTTCTGTGAGAATAAAGGAGTAGAGTTTTATTGTTGATTATGCTTTAAGTGTATAGAAAATTATTAACGGATAATTTGAGTTATCGTTTCCATTGTTTGTGGTAATGATATTTATTATTAAATGGGTGCTATGTGCTACCATTCTAAGGTCTGAATTTAATTCACTTCTTATGTTTGTGAATATCAAGTGGTGGCTGACAAGTATAGGCTTCCGAGAAGATGTTTACCTTTGCTGAGCTCACACCCCAACCTAGTACGATCTCCCTTGCGGTTTCAAGAGTCAAAGGTGCAGTCCTAATAGACGTTTCAGTCGTAGAAATACTTATTCACCTCCACCCGAAACTCAACATCTTTCGGAATAACCTTCATCGGCTCGGTCGATGTGCACTTTCTTTTCGGACACCATACAATTCCTCTCTTAGCTTCCATCTCCACAACTGTAGTTTCAATCAAAGTCTGGCAATGATAACAAGCCACATAACTGCGTTTCGTGGGGGGAAACATGATCTCCTTACAGCCACAACAGCGCGGGAATTTACTGCCAATTTGTCTATTGCTCTTGAATTTGCCACATCGATAGCAGAACCAGTCGAGGGGGTGCTCGGAGATTGGCCATTTGTTAGGTGGGTGCATGATTTTGTGACATTTTTGGCATATGGGGATTTTACCTTCCAGTGTGGGGGTGTGCCGTTTGTAGGTACTGCACGAGGGGCAACACCAATGTTGACTGGGGTGTGGGGTGAGCGTTTGGGCTTGGGTAATGATAGACGTGCTGAGAAAGAAACCCATGCTTACCTGCTTTTCATGGTTTTTCCACTTGAAATAGAAGCCAAGGAGTTGCTTAGCAGGGCCCAAAAGAATTTTGGGTTGCACAACTTCTGGTAAAAATAGACTCTGTGTTCCCTTTGTTTGGATCATTGTTCTCGCTTCGGTGTCGAGGGAACAGGCATTGTTCTACATAAACCCGACCTTTTTGGCAGGTACCCTGTTTCTTTCTTATACCCCTAGCAATCAAAGGATTTTTTTTGACACGGCCCACTGGCAACAGATTTAGGATGTTCTGCTGAATGGGCAATCTTGACGGCAAAAAAGAGGACATCTTTGTCGGTACAAGGCTACAAACCAAAGAGATTGAGTCACGCTGTAAAGGCTTCTTCGTAACCAATGGGGTGAATATTATAGATTCCTAGGGTTAATGCTTTTGTAAGAGGTGAATATGAGTCATGACATTGAGAGTATAAAGTGACGGAGGGGTTTGGAAAATTCTGTTCCTTTTTGTTTAAAACCACTTTCGCAGAATCACTTTCACAGGCAACAAAACAACCACAGTCACCGATTCCAAATCACTTTCATATTCAGAAAAAAACCCAAAGCCACAGGTCCAAAAGGTACTTCATCAACACAGTTATGCCTTTTCTATTTTCAACAAGGATCTCTTGGAAATGTGCCGACTGCAGCGAGCACCCCGACATGAAGACCATAACAGAAGCTTGCACAGGGCAACAACCAATTCCTCAGTGTAAGAAATGTTCGCCTAATAGAGCATCTCCATTGTGTATGCTGGTTGCAGGCGGCCCAAAGATCTTAATTTGCTGCAAATGTCACAGCTTTAGATTACCCTCCGGTCCGGCAACCAACGCCAAGTTAAAATGTGATGGACTTGGGTGTGGCAAGGACCTTGAAGAGGCTCCCATAGACTCCGAGCTTTACCTCTGGAAGCTTCACGGATTTTCAAGATAAGTGGAGAGAACAGTAGCATGTTGAGAGAACTTGGGTCCGCAGGGTTTATTTTGAAAACATACATTACGTTCAAGTACTCGGGCATGTTGTCAGAGTTAAGTGGGTCATCTCTTATAGACTCAATATAGTCAAAGAATCAATTAGAAATGTTATTTCTTTAAAGCATGGGATAATTCTAGTGGCTCCTGGCCGTAAGTTTATAGACATCGACGAGTCTTGGCAATATTAATAGATTTGAGAAGGCAGCCTATGCGAACAAGAAGCGAACCAGTGAATAAGCCCCTGTAGCTAGCACCCTAACTAGCACACCTAATACACTAAAGCTGTAAGTTTAACTTCTAGTCAAATTTCGATCAGTTCTCTAGCACTGTTAGTCTATTATGTGCACGGTTTGATTCTAGCTTTGAACACTAGAGCTTGTTTTACATTTTTAAACTAGCTTCTTTTAAAATGGGGAATCGGGTAGACCGAGAATAAACATTAGTGCTTCTACTCCGCTCTCCTAACATTTATAACATTTAAGTTCTATAAAGTTATAAATATAAGCTAGGTAATAAATCGAGATTTATTAGGTATAAATACCCTATATATAACATTCTACTCTCAATGAAATTTCTGGAATACTATTAAAACTTTAAATAACCTCGATATAGAAAGCATAGTATAGTAAATAGATCAGTCCGATTTCTTTATAACATAGACAATTATTAACATACCTACATAGAGAATAATAATATCATAGATAAAATGAGTAACTCTATTACTACTAAGAAGAGTCTATGAAAGTTTAACCTTTCATTTTTACCTACATTACCCTCCCCGACTAATTAGTAGATACCACCTTAGTCTACTACACCTGCCACCTTTTTAAAACATGTGGGCATATTGATAGGTCATGTATATATTAGGGGAAATCATAAGCATCTGCGCTAAATGTGGCAAACATCTGGACTCGGGAAACAACGACCGGAGAATGTTTCTGTAGAAATTGAATGGATACAGTGAATAAGTTTGTGGTTCTAATCCTAGCGGGGTTGTAAATCGAAGGGGAGAGGAGATTTCAGCTGATCAGCAATCGCCACATTAATTAGATAAGCTCTAGGTTTCTCACTAGACGATGAAATGCAACGAATATATTTGCCAAGAGCAGAGACGGTCTATTTTCAAGCCCTCACTTGGGCTGACTCACAAGCTGCTCTGCCTTCAACTTCATGAACAACTGCAACCGGCTTCCCTCTCCCTTAGCACCTGTCTCGCCGCTTCATCATGCTCAGATCCCGGATGATCCGTCCCCTCTCCACTCCTATGCTGCCATCTCTTGATCCAAATATCCCTCCCCCTAAATACCACGGAACCTTCGCAGAATGGACATGTTGTTCCCTCAATGATCCTCTGCTTCGTTGTGAGCAGTTTGTTGGTGAGATAGACTTGGCAGCCAACTGTAATGATAATTCCAGTGATGTCGAAATTCCAATCGCGCTTTGGATTGTCGCAAAAGATGTAACAGCAATTCTTTGGCAGATCGGAAAATGTAGGTTTTTGGTCGTAACTTGTGTGATATCGTGGTTCACTTGGATTTGGGTGCGATGCGTTAACAGTGACCGCGTCTTCGTCGAAGAACAGGATTTGGTTACCAGCTGAGGGGGGATTTGAGTGGGGTTCATGTCCTTGCGACTTTGGTGACTTTTGGGCTGGAGTTGGCATACTGAAATCTCTTCTTGTGGTAAGAACAAGCTTGGTTGCAAACTTTGCTGTTTGTCAATGATGAAATCGGACGGAACTGTATTTATAGGATCAAAGATACCATTTTTATTTTGGCTGCTATGATACAGAAAGAGGCTCCGACTATGCTGAACTCATGCTGACTGTCTGCACACAAAACCATGCTTGATAGTTTGCATTCACCATAATACAGAAAGAATCCCCGCATATTCTGAACTCATGTTGACTCCCATCCACAAAACCATGTTAGATCAACTGGCATTCACCGTAATACAGAAAGAAGCTCCGGATACTCTGATCTTATGCTTATGCTTACTGCCTGTTGACAAGAACCCAATCATACCTCACGTGTATATCCGTAAAAGCCGCCACGGTCTCTCATGTATCTACTCATGTGTTAGTGGAATATTATTTGGCACGGGACATGAGCAGCATACCTTGGGCCAGTGTGACAAGTCATGGCACTAGAGGTCTCTTCGACAGATTCAGTGAAGCTTCCCTTTACCCTATTGTTGGAGATCACTCCCAATTTTGTACAGTCAATTCCACCATTGCCGTTGACATTTGCTGTGACCTCCTCTATCTCCATCTTCTGCTGGATCTTGCGGTGGATATCCTTCAGCTCGCGTGCATCTTGCTCCATTCTTTTTCTCAGCAGCAGTGCTTCGCATGCTTCACGGTGCAAGGTAGCTTCAAAGTTGATTTCGTCGAGCTCCTGACGCATGGATCTACTCTGTTCCATGTGCATCTCCAACTCCTGCAACTTGACTGCATCCTCCTGTCGTTTGGCTCTCAGCTCGCGTGCATCCCGCAATGGTTTCTCCTTTAACATCTTGAACTCCATCTTGAGCTTGACCCATCCAGTATACACCGTATTGTACGGGCCAAAGACCAAGTCGTCACATAGTGCACACTTCTCGTCTTGGTTGATGTAACTTAGATCTATTTCGTGTCTCTCAATCATCATTCCGGTAGTTTTGCAGAGATACCAGAGCCAGAACTTGCCTTGAGGCGCCTCGAAACCTTCAGGATCATGGCAAGTCGCAGGAGGTGGTGCGGGGCATTGACAAAAGCGACGGGCGGTTGTTGGGGAGTTGCTGTACGAGGTAGATATTCCTGATCCAGATATTCCTGATCCAAATGAGTTTGTTGCAGTGGTACCGATAGTTTTAGCGGGGAAAAGGGCGATAGCATTGCTGTCGTAGGATCTTCTGTCTGCTTCGGAAAATGATCGCACAGGTTTTGAGATGATAGGCCGGCCATTCTTGTCAAGTGGGACAGAGATTCGGAGACTTGACTTCTTTGGGGACGTGTCAAGCTTTGCCTTGTCATCAGCAGAGTTCCTAACCTTCCGGGAAAGATTCTTGGCGAGCTTCATCTTGGGGTTGAGGTTGTTGATGACTCCGAGATGGTTGCTTCCCTACCGTTGGTAGATTGAGAGAGGTTGTGTCGTTGGAGATTCCCTCCGCCTCGGATTAAATCTACCCAAGACGCGTCAGTTAGTCGCGGTATCTGTGAAGAGATTTTGGCGCTAGTGCTCGAAAGCATACTTCAAGGCGGTGAAAGGAACAGTGAATTTGTTTTGTTGTTTTTAACAGGCGTCAATGTGAGAAGACAAAGCTTTCTACGGGGAAGGATATTGTATTTTACAATTCCAGTATTGAAAGAAGGAAGCTTGAATTTAGGATTGGTTTTAGATCGAGAAGCAGTCAAGGAGTGAATTTTACATGGAGGCATAGATGATAGGTCAAATATGAATTTTGCTTCTAGAACACCAGAGAGCCTATGTGAGCCCACTGAAGGCTGGGTATTCTTCCTCCCAGTATCCACCACTAATTCTCATTGAATTACGCATATTCGGGTCTTTCCATATGGATGGTCGGGGCAATTTGTTGGAATAACCACTCTCGTCTTCTCCTTTGGCCCGTTTTTGCATTACCAACGAAGACTTCCCAGATGGTCGCTTCCCCAAGCATAATGCTTGACGATTTCACGCTTGCAGCCACATAGATAAGTGCGAGAGGTTGTAACACACATTTTTGTTCGGTAGGGATGTTTTTCGTGAAGACTTGAACTGTTAAGGGTGTTTGTTTGTTCGAATGGATGTGGTGGCCGCAGGTGTGATGAAAATATTCAATGATAACTTGCAAAACCTTTGGCATTTATAGTAGGAAACTTGTCCTTTGACTTGCGCATGAATAATGAATGAGTATTTTCTTTGTGAATGCAGCCTTGTCCCACCCTTTTTTTTCTTCGCAAAGGATATGCGAATCATGAAGCATCTTCAGATCCATGGAAACTTAGGTGAGGTATTGTAGCTCAATCACATTCAAATTCGAGTCAACATCTTCCTTGAAGTGGATAATGGCACTCAAGTAAGGTGATAGCTGGCTTGCGAGCTCAACTTTATTCTGCTTGCCCGAACGCCCATCCCAACCAGCCGAGACCTCTGAGCGACGGCACTTTCTTCTCGGTTTCCAACTGATCCCTCATTCTCTTTTTGCTGACTGAGTGATCATCTGCTGAATCTGTATCCGGAATTTTGTTTCCCACGCACGCCAGCGAGTTGCAATGTCCGTCGATGTACCTCGCACCGGCGCTCATAGATTTCGAGCATTTTTTGGCTCGATCTTGACGTTTCATATGTTCCTCGCAAACTACAGTTCCTGGAATTTTGTGTCCGCATGCCGCAAAGGTGAAGTTGTAGACCTGGCACATTTTGCTGGTGGTGATGTAGTGATACTGTAGATTTGGATTCGATGAGAGACGTTTGATGTTGAATCGAGAAGAAGAGAGTAGTTAGGTTTAGTCGTCGCGCGTATATAGCTGAGCAATAGAAAGGGATGCTGTTGTGATATCTAGTAGACTCTGGAAAGCGACGTCGCTTAAATCGACTTGGCAAACGTCTCGAGCGGTTGCCCCTTTTCTGCCATGAACAAATAAAGCACCTCGCACTAGATCATTATTGGCGATAAGCAACAATAAGAATCCATAATGCAAGGGTCTGCTAGAGTTCTATCAGACGAACCTCCTACTCCATATCAATACATATTTCTACTAAGGAGTTCTTGCCCAAAAGTATACGTGATGGCGCTATGACGCTCGTCCAAGTGAAAATAGAGATGTCTAGAGTGAGATGCTTCCGATAAAGTTACAACGAAGACGATATCATGATTGCAGGTATCGATGGAGGTCTAAAGCCACTGGAATAAGTTTCACCTTCGTTGAGGATGATTGCTTCGTCTAACTATCTTGTTTATTTACTCCCTAGCATGCAAGCTAGAACATTTGAAAGCGTCCTCACACCCAATCGAGTTTCGTATATGGTCGAGCTCTTTTCAACGCCCGGCAGAAGGTAATTTGCCCAATAATTCCTTGATACGAACTTAGCCTCCGACCGGACGCCCACGCGCTTCCTTCCTTTTTCGAACTCTTTTTGCCAGGAGACAACCACCTAAACAAGCCTTCCTCCTTTCTGCTCAACCAAAAGAAAACCATCTCCCGCGGCCTAGAAAAAATTGACAAAAAATCTTTGGTGGAATCAAACCACCTATTATGAATAATCCAAGTTTACACGTGGCGGTGCAGGGAATCGAACCCCGATTATCACGGGCTAATATGAACAATCCTGAGAGGGAAAACCACAACGTGACGTGCTACCATTACACCACACCACCCCGATTGGTTTAACTATGGAGATGGTTGTGGTAATTCAAGTTATGAAGGGTAACGAGGGTTGATGGGACGCGTAAGTTACGAGTTTAGTGAGATCGTCTAATAAGAAGGAAGAATGCAAGGAAAGAAGAGAGTTAAATGAAATCGTTGGGAGATAAATATGACGATGACGAGAGCGATTTGAAAATGGAATCGAAGCATAAGTCTTTGAGGAATATGAGAGACTAGAAAGATTCAAGAGGTAAGGAAAGTAAGAAGGAAAACCCAACCTCATCATAGCTCATCACTCACACCACCACTTTAAATTGCTTCTATTATTACTTCATCGTCATATCATCCCCCCCTATCTCTTAATTTTCAAGACCTCGCCCAGTCCGGCGTCGGATAACTATAATAAACCTGCTCAACCACCACCTTCCTCTCATCACTCGCACACGCACCAAGACAAGCCAATATCATCCAAACCAGTAGTATCGACGCCAACACCACAAATCCGAGCACCACAAGTGCAACAAGCGCCAAGATCGGCAGGACGATAAATTTCGCTAACGCGGCGGAGGCGAAGAGATGTACGCCTATGACTACGGGATAGAGGTCAGAACCCCATGATGAAGGGGGCTGGGGAGAGAGAATAGAGGGCTCGAGGATGGAGTTGAGCGCGGCGGTGTATTTTGCGGAGGCGGCGAGCCAGAGACCGGCGGCGGTGATGATGAGAGACGCGTCGAAGATTGCGAAGCAGGTGGCGACCTTGGGGTAGAAGGGACGCTCGAGCATGTAGAGGAGGATTATGGCCGCGAGATATGAAGGCGCGAGAATTAGGGAGAGGATGACGAGTGCTGCTGACACTTTGATCATGGGCGTTGTCTGCGCTTGGACTTGTGGTAAGTTCGTATTGGCGTCTGTGAAGAGAGAGTTGAATAGGCTTTGCATTTGGCTTATAGAGCTGGAGGAGGAAGTATAGGTGTTTGATTGATTTGAAGCTTGTATGTCTTCCATTATAATTGCACCTAGGTCGAGGAGTTGAGGGAACTTTTGCGTGCATTGAAAGTCCTTGGTCTTGCGGTATTCTCGACAGACACCTGACATTCCGATCTTGTAGACATCCGGTATGACGGAGAAAGTCGTGTTGGAGATGCTGGACCCATTGAATGTTCTTAGGCCGAATGAGTCGCTTTTGTAGCGTTGAGCGAGGAGCTTTGGGTTGATGGAGAAGAAGGCGAAGGATTGTGTTCCTGGGGTCATACCGCCGAGGGGGATGGTAAATGTGAGGCCAAAGGAAACTACGAAAGGGAATGAGCACTGACGGTCGTTGAATCACTTAGTAGGAGGGCATCAAAAGATGACTTACTAGCTGCCATTGTAAGGAACCAGATATGCGTGAACCTCGATTCCTTTTTAGCACTCTGCCATACCCATTTTCCAGCTTTGACTGGCCGAGCCGAGTTGTCCTGAAAGTCTGCCATTTCGAATGAATGTAACGAGCAATTCAATGACTCGAATCAAAGAGCGTGTATCAATCTATAAGGTTAGCCTGTGGAAACGAGTGACATGAAACCAAATCAAAGAAAGTCAACCACAACCATCAACTAACCCATCACCCCTAGAGCTCGGGTGCCCTCAACCTTTAAATACTACATCTCCACTCGGCACACAGCATATCATCTACTTTCTCCCTACTTGCACCAGCAAATCAAAAACACCACAAGACATTTACCCGCCAGGATCGCATTGATAAGAAGTGCGGCTGAGCTTGGCACCCCCTTTAAGCGACGCCATTGCGGAATCACCCGCTCGATCAATTGGAAGCGAGCACGTGAAACATATCCCCGGGGAAAGTTAAACGGGATAGGGGAAAACTAAGCGATAATCCCCCTTTGGAATTGTAGGCGCTGGGTAACTGTGTTCGAAGGAAGGACTTTCTTGCCTGCTAACTTTGGAGTATGCGGATGGCAGTTTTTGAACAGTACAATAGCTAGGGCATACATCGTTTTGCAGCATATCCTGTCCGAGGTTAAGGCTATTGTTCCGAGAATTCTAACTTATTATTAGATCAATTGGTGAGTTTCTCTCTCCCAAACCCAGATGCTGAATCTGGCGACAGATTTCCTGGACATTTGATAAGGTTATGGTTAGTTCTATTTAATGCTTTCCCACCAGGAAACTACTTTGTGAGCCCCGTGCAAATCGCCGACAATAACTTTCTCGAGGTTTTGTAGTACTCTGTATAGATCAGGAAACTGTCAAATCATTTATCCACCGACCTCCCAACTCGATGCCCTACGACTATCCCCCTTTCACTCATCACTTCCCACAAAATGCGGTCCAAAACTCGGCCCAAACCCAACAACCTTACTCGCACTCTGCACCCTCTTAACCCTACTCATCTCCCTTGTAATCGCCCTACTCAACTCCTCCCTATCCTTATCCTCGCCCTCCTCCTCATCCTTATCCTCGCCCTCCTCCTCATCCTTCCTCCCCATTCTCTCAATCTCGCCACTAACAACCCTCTCATCATTCTCCCTACGTTCCCTAGCCTTCTTCCTCTCAAAGTCCATCGCGGTATCAATTCGTCCTTGAAAGGCCTCCGCCTCCTGCTCTTCTTTAATTACGGCGTAGTGGGAGCGACGATGGACACCGAGGGCGGATAAGACGAAGGACGAGATCTCAAAGGAGAAGAGCACGGGAAGCGTGTAGTAGAGTTGCGGATTACATCCACGACTCCAGATATCGACAAGGGTATTATAGACAGCGTGGGCCGGGAGCATATAACCCCATTTGTAAAACCCATTCGACAACTCAAACGGAACAAGCACGCTCGAAGCATTCATAATGACCCAAGATATCAACGCCATGGGTATGAACGGCGGCGGTAGCCAGACCGTGAAGACGTCGAGCGTGAGGAAGTTGAGGTGTGCGAAAAGCCAGAGGACAGCCCAGGTGAGGAAGAATTGCGCTGCGTTGACGTCCCAGCTGGAGCGGTAAGCCCAGATGATGCCGGAAACACAGAGGGCGCCGATTAGGCAGTAGGCTAAGGACAGGAAGAAGCGGAAGATAATTATGCGGTGGGGATTGAGGCGGGAGTAGATATTGAAGCCTTCGTAGAGGGCGTTGATCGTCCCTAGGTAGAAGAATTCTTGGATGAGGACCAGGATTATGACGAGGGTGTTGTAGACTAGTCGCGCTCCTTGAGTGGTAGACTGGATATTGTCACTGGTGAGATGCCATGGATCAGCGACGATGGGGAGTGTTGATGGGGAAAGGGTGATGTCGGTGAAGTTGCGATGGGAGTACGCTATTCGAGCAGCTTGTGACAGAGTCTGAAGATTTGCAGAGATGCTAGAGTCGATGACCGCAGAATATCGAGCTTCATTCCAGATATAAAAGACCATGTTAGTTTTGTCGTAATTATTGCTACCGCTCGCAAGCGCCGCCTCAAGCTCACTCGAAGCATTGGGTGCGATGTAAATTGCTCCCCAGTAATCAATCTTGCAAACATCATGACGGACCTCCCCCACAGTCTCGTAAACGCTCGGTGACTGTTCCTCAAGCGTTGGAAATGATGGGTTCTTTAAAGTCGAATATGCCTGTCGAAAACTTTCTCCAATTGCACCTCCATCGTAATCAACAAATACAATATTCATCTTATGAATGCGTCCCGATTGCGCAAATATCGCTCCAAAAAGATACGCGAAAAGTGCCAAGAAGAGGATCTGGAGGCTTAAGAAACTCTTGAAAGCTGCTTTCAAGAACCCCTTCCGTGGTCCTTTGAGCAAGGAGTGGCTGATGGGTAGCCGGTTGTCGTGAGCTCTGGGGTAAAGTTTCCCGTCAACCTTGAGAGTTTTTAGCTTCTCCTTTATTTCCGCCATCTTGACAAGGACGAGTTGAGGGTCGAAGGAGCTCGGTATGCTTCTTAGCTAAGCATTTGAAATAAGAATTCTGCAGTTGAAGGCTTTATAAAAAGACTATCCTTTGTCCGGAACTCGCAGCTGAAATTCTCAATTCGCCTTTCAAATCCCTCCTTATTAATTACACAAACAGAATCTGAGTAATGGAAAGTTATTGATGTTTTGAGGGAATGTCGAAACGGAGAGTTTATGAGGGAAATCAGATGTCTTTATGCTTTGCAATAGCGCGAGGTCAACAACTTTAAAGAGAATTAAGCGAATCGTCAGTGAAAAGCTAACCTTGTTGCTGACTGGACATCGTGCATATGGCCTCGAGCTCGACCAATATAATTGACTTACCAAGGATAAATAAATGGAGAGGCCGACCCGTTCGGTTTCGTTCAACGATAATATTTACGACCGACAGAGCTTCTGAAAGCGCCAAGGGCCGAGTGGCTTAATGAAGTATAGAAGTTGCTATTGCATTCTCGCTCCAAATGCAGTGGAGTGTCTTGAAGACTGGAAAACTAAAGCTATGAACGTAATATCCACCCAGAGAACAAAGGACTTGGGATATCCAGTAACGCCTAGACACCTCAATGATACTGTACCTATTTTAGTCTAGAGAGAAAATCGTCCGAACGCAACGCCACCACCAGAACCAACAATTGCGTTCTGACGCCCCCGTTCCCCCCCAATATGCAAAGGATACATCGAAAAGTACTTATACAAGCATGCTAATATTTACCACCAAAGTTCTTCATTACGCAGCAACCGCAACGGCCATTGATTGCTCCAGAAGACGAGAAGGACCAGGGATGACTTCCTCCTCTTCAGAAATTTCACCACCTGCACTGGTCTCTGCCCAAGCTCCCCATAGACCTCGCTTGCCACGAACTCTGATGGGACCTCCTAGTAGCCCTTCTGCTTGCTCGACCTTGACAGCATCTTTCGTTGCGAGTACTAGAACCTCAAAGAACATCTTGGTGGCATCAGCTCGGCTAGTTCGTGCTTCTGGTAGAAGATCTTGGAACAAAACGCTCGCCTTCTTCCTCTTATCAGGACTGTTGGCAGCTTCGGCTCCAAACTTTTCACGAAGTAAATGAACGGCGTGCTTGGTGCCTAATGAGACTGGACCACTGTCGGCGGGGTACACAAGAGGAGCGGTTGTCTCGTCAAAGTTGGCTCCGGGTGACCCAGCAAAGCTAGCGTTTGGATTGTGGTCTTCATCGTCTTGGATTGGCATGAATCCATCATCACCAGGCATCTCAATGATAGTACCATCTGCTGCGACTGGCATACTCTTGCGACTCAGAGGGTCCTCGTTTGCTCCGACAGGTAAGTCATCCTCTTCCTCCCCGACATCGAGGCGGGGAGACTTCTGTGCGCCTTGCTCCTCATCGATATCCATATCTGCAACACCACTGTCACGCTTTCGCTTAAGGTCGCCACTTTGGCGAATGGCATTAAGAGAAAGCATCCCACGAAGTTCTGGAGCCCACGCCATACTCCTTGCATCACCCATGATGTTTGATATAAACCCCCCGTTCTTCTGCATTTCAATCAATGCTAGCAGCTCGGGATCTCGAGGAAGGAATGATTGCTGCCGCAGAATCTTATCCCGGTTTTGTTGACGTTCTTTAATTTGAGCATTACTGAATGCAATCTCACCATCGATTTCAAGAAGCTTGGCTTTTCGAGCGCGATGGGGAGCCATTACCATGGTTGGGTCTTCTGATTCGTCTTCAGGGTCGAACAGACTTCGCTCTCCAATTTCAAGTTCCCCTTGCCGAATAACAGTCTCATCATAATCTGAAAGTGGCGACTCCGAGATTCTTGGGGGTGGAATGAGAGGGGCAACAGGAAGCTGTCCATCGTTAGGTTGATCATAGATATCGAGCATTTCGACATTGCCATCTTCATCAATGTGGATAGCGTCGTTGTCGTCCTGCAAATTGAGACCGAGTGATGCATCACGCTCGTCGGTAGGTTCGATTGTATCTTTCACGGGCGCAGTTTCCTCAAGCCCAAGATCAATGTCAAGATCACTCAATAGGTCATCTTCAGGAGCACGAGCTTCTGGCGCGTCTCGTCCAACTTCAATGCTCTGGTCGATAGGCTGAGGCACGTCGAAATCTCCAAAGTCCAATTCTAAATCTATGTCATCCAATGGTTGATATTGTATTTCGTCATTATTGCCCTTGTCACTTGGGAGGAACTGGCTGTTGTTGAAGTCCTCCGACATGCCAAAACCGATGCTTCCAGCGCGCTTCTTACGAGGTGTAATTATGTCTTCTTCATTCAGTTGCGAGAACAGGATAGACGTGTCTGGCATTGCTGGCAAGTCGAGATCGTCACCTTCAGTGAGAACATCAGGGAGCATCAAGGCATCGCGTGAAGGCATGTGGAGCCCAGCGGGGATATCGTTGTTGCTAGAGGTGCGGAATGCCTTTGTAATGTATTAGCAGGTGCACGAAAGAGAGGGTAAAAGCGGATACCATTTTGATCTTCATGAGGGCTTCGTTGCAATCGTCCAGTAAATAGCGTGCTTTCCGACTATAAATCCGGACAATACCGAGTAGAAGGTGACCATTGAGACGCAACGCTCGAGGTGCAGTGTTATCTGGGTTCATCATGACATCGACACTATCCTTGACGCTGGCCTGGAGAATGTTGTTCTTCGTGAGCTTGCGCTCAATGTTGGCAGCGAGCCAGACCTTGGCCAAGGGGCCATTTTTCGATAGGAGGGCATCTGAGAAAAACATGTTGGGTATTAATTGAGAGAATAGCTATGCAAAAGTGCGACGTGCCCAAAGGCGAACAGTTATAATGTGTTGATCCGGCAGAGGTGGGGGGTTGTTGACGACGGGGCGCGTTGTTATGATTCGGGACGAATAGCCGCGTCCAGCTTAGGAGGCGAGCTCGAGGTACTGTATCTCTTGTTTTCGATGCGCGGGGGGAAATCGAAGGAGAGGGTCGGAGTCGCGTAGCAACAATAATCAGAGCGATGCCGCGACAAGTTTAGCAGAGCGCAAAGCAATGTGGGCAAAGGAAGAGGTTGATGCGACTGGAAATCATGAAATCACAAGGAACCATAAGAGATGGCTGGGACGGGATTTTACCGATTTCACTCAGCTGATTTTGGGTTGTGCGGCCTCAGGTTCACGATTGAGGCACCAATATGGAAATGGCACGTGACTCAGGAAACGCGGCACCTGCACCTGCGCCAGCTACGAAGTACAGCTCCCTTCTTGTTTTCAACTAAAGATGAAGATAGAACCACTGGCCATAATTGACTTTATCGTTGAATTTCGAGATTACCTACACGTCTTTGGTCTGTATTTATACATGATAATATGGAAATCTCAAATAAAGCCCCCGAGGGACTCCGTACCAACTTGTCCCTGCATTGGCCCAAGAGCGGCAGCAGGGGTCTCAGCCGGAATATTTGCCTACATCGTATGCAGACACGTATTTCATATCGACAGAACTTCGCGGTATCAATAACCTCAAATTCCTCACAGCATATCCGAATCGAAGCCGCAGTTGCAGCCACCTTTACCGTCGAATTGTGACAGGACCTATACCCCTCAACCCCCCTTCAATTGTTCTTGCGACTAGCCCTTTCCAGACTCGCATGCCTCAGCAATAGGAGTACTCTCGCGTCAGCATCGCTGCTGTTCGCGATAGCCGGCGCAGATCGACGAGTAGTGGTGGGGAAAGGTAGAGAGAGAGGCAATGGCATGGCCTCGAATATCCCGGTCTGCTAGTCCTGGAGTGGCAATGTTGCCTATGACGAATCTGCCAACGATACAGGGTCCTAGTTCAGAGCCTCCTTCACGACCGAGGTCTAGAGAAAGGTCACGGTCGAGAAGTAGGCATACAAGGTCGACTTCCTCGATTACAAAGGTTTGTCCACACATGCCATCTATCCGGATCTTTACTGACGATGGAAAAGTCAATTGCAGACGAGTATTCCGGCCTCACCCCCTTGGAGACCGCGTTACGGTTGCAGACCTCCTTAACTAGTGGTCTCTCGCCCGCCGAAGCCCTTTCTAGACTACATGACCAAGGGCCGAACGAGCTGCCGCACGACGAGCCCGAACCATTATGGCTGCGATTTCTGAAGCAATTTAAGGAACCTCTGATTGTACTCTTGCTATGTTCCGCGCTTGCCTCCATAGTTGTTGGAAACCAAGACGATGCTATCAGTATTGCGGTGGCGGTGACTATTGTGGTGGCGGTGGGATTCATACAAGAATATCGATCAGAAAAATCAATCGAGGCGTTGAGCCATTTAGTGCCGAATCATGCGCATCTTATTCGAGGAGACGTACGGCCGACTAGCGTACGAACTCCAACATGGCCACCAGCCACTCGGGAAGAGCAGGAAACCGAGGGTCTGATGGATGGTTCCGCCGATGAGGTTGAAGCAAAAATGGAAGCGGCGTCAAGCAAGGTCATGGCTGCTCAGCTTGTGCCAGGAGATTTGGTTATTTTCACAGCTGGAGATCGGATACCGGCAGACATCAGAGTGACAAGAGCATCGGATCTGACGATCGACGAATCCAATCTTACAGGAGAGAACGAACCCGTGAGGATAACAGCAGACGCCAAGACCAGACGAACATATTTGCGGGCTGATCGAAACACTTTAGAACCACCGTCTTCGCCCTCCTATGCATCTGCCGGAAGCGGTTCTGTCGGGGTTGATACTCAGTTGAACAGTACGACCAATATCGCATTCATGGGCACATTGGTCCGGTCTGGGCATGGCCAAGGCATTGTCTATGCAACTGGCGGAAACACGCACTTCGGTACAATTGCAGCAAGTGTGACGGACACAGAAAGTCCCCGGACGCCTTTGCAATTGTCCATGGACTCACTTGGATCCCAACTAAGTCAGGCTTCGTTCGTGATCATTGGGATAATTTCTCTAGTTGGATGGCTCCAAGGCAAGGGACTACTTGAAATTTTCACGATATCCATTTCCTTGGCGGTAGCAGCCATTCCTGAAGGTCTGCCTATCATCGTTACTGTGACTTTAGCCTTGGGTGTCCACAGAATGGCTCGACATCATGCCATCGTTCGGAAAATGCCCAGTGTAGAAACCCTAGGATCTGTCAATGTCGTCTGTAGCGATAAAACTGGTAAGAGCGTCCTCGAGTGTTCATTTACATTGCTAATTTGTAGGTACTTTGACCATGAACCATATGACAACGACAAAGATGTGGTATGTGGAGGCAAATGGGCCTATTGCTATTGACACTGGGGACGAAGATTCGAAGCCTGATGCTGTGACTTTGCGAATCTTGCGGATTGGCAACATTGCAAACAATGCACGACTCAGTCGAGTGAATACCCACGCTCAATCTGCGTCTTCTATTGCGGTGCTATCGTCTACTCAAGGCCGTAGCTCCAATCAAAGAATGGGAAGCAGATGGGTTGGACAACCTACTGATGTTGCTATGCTAGATCTACTAGATCGATACAGGGAGCATGATGCTCGTGACAGCCTTGGCCACCGTCTAGGAGAGACTCCTTTCAGCTCGGAGCGCAAATGGATGGGTGTCACTGTCGGGGATGCTGGAAACGACGGGACCTCTCATCGGAAAGAGGTTGCCTATATCAAGGGCGCCGTCGATCGAATTCTGAAAAGATGTGATACCTACCTTACCAAGGATGGCCGCGAGATGGTGTTAGATGCTGCAGGAAAAAATTCCGTCCTCGCTGCTTCAGAGGTGATGGCGGAGGAAGGACTAAGAGTGCTTGCCTTCGCCAGTGGACCCGTTGCAAAGCACGCTAAATCTTTCGCTCAACCCTTGAGCCGAAGCGCAACTCCTACTACTGCGACTCATGAGCCGGTGGTTTCGCACAATGAAGATGTTTATAAGGGGTTGTCATTTGCTGGTCTAGTTGGGATGAACGATCCTCCTCGACCTGGCGTTCAGAGATCCATTCGCAAGCTTATGAGAGGTGGCGTTAAGGTCATCATGATTACTGGTGATGCTGAAACAACGGCAGTCGCCATCGGACAGAAGTTGGGAATGGCCATTGCTACCCCTCGTGAACACACTTCTAGGTCTATCGAGGTAAAGCCTGTGCTTCGAGGGGATGAAATCGAGCGGATGACGGATGAAGCACTCGAAGCCGCCATCGCGAACACGTCAATCTTTGCTCGAACGAGCCCTGATCACAAGATGAAAATCATCCGAGCATTGCAAGCTCGTGGTGACATTGTTGCAATGACTGGAGATGGTGTCAACGATGCCCCGGCCTTGAAGAAGGCTGATATTGGTATTTCGATGGGCTTACATGGTACTGATGTTGCCAAAGAAGCAGCGGACATGATTTTGACTGACGACGACTTTTCGACTATTCTCCATGCCATTGAAGAAGGCAAAGGCATCTTCAACAACATTCAAAATTTCCTTACCTTTCAACTCAGTACTAGCGCTGCAGCATTAACGCTGGTGTTTCTCTGCACGTGTTTGGGATTCAAAAATCCACTAAACGCGATGCAGATTCTTTGGATTAGTGAGTACCCCCCAACTTGGACTAGGGGTGAAGGTAGTATGTTCTAACATAGCAGATATTATAATGGATGGTCCTCCTGCACAATCATTAGGCGTTGAGCCTGTTGATCCAGATGTAATGAAGAGACCTCCACGGAAACGTAATGCGCCAGTTCTCACCTGGCCACTCATCACCCGAGTACTGACCTCGGCCTCAATCATCATGCTTGGGACTATGGCGGTCTACACACACGAAATGCTTAGCGACGGCGAAGTCACCAAACGTGATACCACCATGACATTCACATGCTTCGTTCTTTTCGACATGTTCAACGCGCTCAACTGCCGCTCAGAGTCGAAATCCGTTCTGAGAGGGGAGGTTGGGCTGTTTAGCAATACGCTGTTTAATTGGGCCGTGTCTCTCAGCTTGGCCGGCCAGATCTTGGTTATCTATTTCCCCTGGCTGCAAGAGGTGTTTCAGACGGAGGCGCTGGGATTGTTTGATCTAGTGGGGTTGTTGATATTGACGAGTAGTGTGTTTTGGGCTGACGAGGCGAGGAAGTATTGGAAGAGTAGGGGGAAGAAGAGGCTAGGGAGTGGATACAGCCAAGTTGTTTAGGTTAGAGAGTGCCCCGTTTATGTCGATATGACGACGGGACGATTGTATAGATATATTTTAAGGCACAAAATTGGGGTCTACGTTTAAAAAGAAGTCTCTGGGAGTCTAACCGTGATATTGCAATATTGCTAACAAACCATGCCTAGCATCCTATCTCCTCCAAAATCATGTAGTCCGTCTTTCAGTGTATAGCTTCGACCCTAAATTAAGCACAATCCAAGGTGCGCTTCGGAGAGGTTTTCATTGATAAGATCGTCATATATACAACGTAGAACCACATGTTACATTGATAAGCCGTCTCTCTATCAATTCTCGCTTAACCCCACAGTCTCCAAATGCCACCTTGAAGCATCAAGCAACATCACCAAAACATACCACACCCATGCCGAACCACAACCAATGCCTCCCAACGGCCCTTCACATGGCGCCCTCACAATCGCTCCTAACGCCACGGGCACATCCTCCACAGCTCCAGACATCACCGAATCGGCCACCATAGCACAAATACGAACCTCACTATCCACCCTCCATACCCGCGATGCAGCCATCACTTCCCGTCTCCAGAAGCTCATATCCTCGCAAGCAGACCTCTCGCGCGAATTGGGGAGGTTGGATTTATTGCGCGCGCACCTAGGGACTCAGGTTATACATACTAGGGACATTAGCAATGGGATGCTGGATTCTGCGGCATCGACCGCCGAGCATCTCTCGAGTAAGGTGAAGCAGTTGGATCTCGAGAGGAAGAGGGTCGAGGAGACGCTCAAGGTCGTAGAACAAGTTGGGGAGTTGAAGGCTTGTGTACAAGGTGTTGTGGGGTCTATGGGCGCTCCGCAGGATTGGGAGGCTGCCGCGGGGTATATTGCCAGAGCGTCGAAGATCCCGGCACATATCGTGGATGGGAAGTTCGCTGCGACGATTGTGCCGAGTGTGGAGGTCCCTGATGCTCCCGGGACGACGATTGAGAATGCGAAGGAGAGTCTGTGTGGGTTGTTCCTGAGGGAGTTTGAGAAAGCCGTGGAGGAGGAGGATAATGGTCGGGTGACGAGGTTCTTCAAGTTGTTTCCTTTGGTAGGGAGGGAAGAGACGGGCTTGGATGTTTATGGACGGTATGTGTGTCAGGGGGTTGCGCAGAGGGCGAGGGGGAATCTGAAGGAGGGAACGAGGGGGAGGGATGGGAAGGAAGGGTTCTTTTATGCGAATGCTATCACGAAGTTGTTTGAGCATATTGCGCAGATTGTGGAGAATCATGGGACCCTTGTGGAAAGACATTATGGCCAGGGACGTATGGTGAAGGTCATTGAACGGCTACAGATCGAAGCAGATGTTCAGGGTGGCATTATATTGGATACCTGGGGGGATGAAAGAAGTGTCGACAGGAAGCTTACCGATATCAAGTCGTACCCTTTCTCGTTTCTTGTCCAGAGTTACTTGACAGCCCAGAAGACTGGAATCTCAAGGACCAATTCTCCCGCCGTAGGAGGTGGCACGAATGGCAGACTTAGCGAGGACGAAGGTGTGGATATGAAAGAGGTTGATCACCTGCTCAACGAGACAGCAATGATGCTAGGAAGATGGTCTTTATACTCTCGATATTTATCGGGAAAGTGTAGAGTAAGTCCACCGCCTAGCGTCCTTTTGCAAGCCATCTCTAAGATGTCCCAGAATCCTGCCAGCAACTCAGAAGATCCTCTCGTCATGCCAGAACTCCTCAAGAAATCAGCATTATCTCGAAAAATCTCGGCTCGCCTCACGACTACTTTCAATGATATGACCACGTTCTTCTTCCGACGGTCTGTTGAAAAGGCATTTCAACTCGACGAATCACCGGCTGGACTAAGTCTCAACATGTCCAAGCCTCTCGAAGGAAATCCACCTTTTATCATTACGCCTGTGGACGATGTGATGTATATCGTCAATGCAGTGCTTCAGCGCTCCATATCTACTTCTCAAAGAGATGTAATCAGCTCTGTCGTCCCAACAGTCGCTCGTGTCCTTTCCTCTGATTTCATTGGCATGATTCAGCGAAAAATGAGGGACGAATCATACCCCAAAGCTGCTATTCAAGGTGGCTTCCCACCTGAGGATAAGATCATATCATTCATTGTCTTAATCAACTCACTTGATGTTGCGAACGAATATATTGGTCGGATCGTGGAATCTCGACTTCAACCGTCTGAAACTAACGGTGCTGGTCAATCAAGTGGAATTTCTGACTCTTTTCCTTTCGACCATGATTCTGTCTTCGTGGTTAATGCACTCCAGAGTTTACACACTACCTTTAAGTCTAAGATCTCGGAATTAGTTTCGGATGGCTTGAGAGTTATGATAGAGCGTGTGATTCGACCACGACTACGTCCCGTTATGAGTGACACTTTCCGAGACGTGGACTATTCATTGACGGAAGAAGATCTCGCTGATATTGCGAGAGAGAACGAACAGGATGATGATCCCGAGCTTTTAGCTGATCAAGTAACGCGACGCTTCGAACACGCCTGGGACGCTTTAATGAAACCTATTCAACGAATCATGACACCAAAATCTTATACCGTCCTACTTGACGAGACAGCCAAATACCTAGCTAGGGTCCTCGAAAAGAGAGTCTGGGGCTACGAGAGAAAGATAGATGTATTTGGCGCTACACGGATGGAGAGAGACTTTGGCGGCATCATCAACATCATAGCCAAAGGCGGCAAATACGGGATCAGAGAGCTCTTCGGTAGGGTCTCTCAAATCTGTATGCTCGTAAATATGGAGGAGGACGAATGGGAAGCAATTAATGAGGATGCCGATGGCGAGGAGTCTATGAGTTGGGTGCTAGATGACGAGGAGAGAAGGAGGGCAAGGGGCTTTGTTAGGCTGTGAGTGGTAGTCGAAACGACTTTTGGCGTGTAAAGAACATTACATTGCTAGGTTTGAGCATAGCGTGCAAAAAATTTGGGCGTTATGACATGTGGAAAATAAGACGGTATAGGTAATAAAGCGAGATTTTTTAATGCCTTCGGCGGACTGTCTGCTGTGTAGTTCGGCTTGGGTTAATTTTTGACGAATCGTTGAATACTCCCCCCTTTGAAGCATTCATTTGGCGCTGCGCTTAGCCCCCTGCAAGTACTCCTCTGCCTCATTAATCATATTCATGCCACAATTATTGGGACCTCCTTGGTTTTACTTGTTGCTCCTCCAATTGAGGTCTAGCCAAGACCTCTGACCTCTGTTGGTACATGTGGTTCCCGAATTTGAGAACCTCCCCAAAGCAGCCTTCTTAGCCATTCGTGGGATAAGCAGAAGGATAAATATGAGCATACGGATGCATTGCAGTTGGGCTAGTAAGCGAGAAAACATGGTGACCGTGGGATTGTCGAAGGACGATTTTCGAGGATGTGACAATTGGTCATCTGATACTAGTGATCGATTGGAAGTGTAAGTCCCTTTAAAGCAACAAAAATTACAGTACATTATAAAGAAATTCATCACAACCTCAGACCGAAACCAGCGTTATGGAAGTGAGGTAAGTAACTAACCTTATCCACTCAATACTCATAGCAGCTTCTAGTTGTGTCACCAGAAACATTGTAAGTTCCGGCTTCTTATTATAGCTGTGGTCACGTGTCGGATCGTGAACGTGATTTCTCGACGGAACACTAGCTAATGCAATAACAAACACAATCAAGCATTACCTCTGTCTAGATTGCCATAGCATTCTGCCACTCGTTCTGGACTTATCTTAGACCCTCGACTCGGTCATCATAAGTCTAAGGATCTTTAACTGGCCTCGATAACAGGGGTTCATGAACGTCTTGCCCTCCCTGGGGCTGCGTCTTCCATATGATACCGATACCGATATCCCACCAAGGACAATCGTTACAATAACATGGTACTTGTATTATTTGTTAACTCTTATCACTCGGTCGTGGTTTTGCAAGGTTCTCGGCGAATCTCAACTCCTCGTCTCCAGTACTCCCGAGGGGCTGACGCCTTGTAAGCAGCAGAGGCGAAAAACCATATACCGGTATACTTCTATCGCCTTGATAATATTTCATACAGACAGTTCTTGTAACCATAAGCAAAAGCGACCAGTTCTTTATTCACACATCTAAGCACCTAACTTGCCTTGAATATTCGTATGGTTCTGTTTGTCGGAGCCTTGAAACACCTCCATTCAATTACCTGGCGGTGCTTGGTTGTCTCGCATTCAGCTACGAGAAATGTCTTTCTCCGAAGCATCGGACGATTTCGAGGTGATCGATCAACTCGAGGGTAGACTACCGCCCAAAGATCTCATGAAAGTCCAGGCCTGGCTTCAGCCCACGGACTGTGAAGCTGAATCGAGCGAGTACCATCGCCATCTATGCTCGCAGGCTCCTGGCACTGGCCTGTGGATTTGCGAAACTTCAAAGTACGAAAAATGGCACAACTCAGGAGAGCATGGGAGTTTGTGGATTAAAGGAGTACCAGGAGCCGGGAAATCTGTTACCGCAGCTTCATTGGTTGCTCATCTGAGAAAGACGAACGAGAACACGCCTATTTTACACTTCTTCTTTCGCTACATCATTGCAGCAAATAGACATCCCCGGAATCTGATTAAAGATTTCCTTGCGCAGTTGCTCCCTTACAGTACTCCCCTCCAAGCAACGCTACAACCAATGATAGGCACCGAATTGGATGACTTCTCAGACGAGAGGATGTGGGAAACCTTGCTAGACGGTCTCACCTCCATTAAGAAAGCGTATTGTGTAGTTGATGCACTAGACGAGATGGAACTACTACCTAACGATGACTTCCTTAATCAACTGAATAATTTAGCGGCCTTTCGACCAGAAGCCATCAAGATCATGATAACGAGCAGACCAAAGCAATACCTTCAAAGTGGCCTACGGGACACTTCTATCATTCACATCAGTCTTGAAAATGATCTGATTAGTAAGGAGATTAGCCTCTTCCTAGAATACCGTCTGAAGAAGGTTCTTCCACAGGACGACCAGAAAAGATTCCTGGAATCTTTGGCAACGACTATATCCGAGCGGTCTCGTGGGCTCTTTCTCTATGCGCGACTTCTAATTGACCAGATAACGCCTATCCTAACTTCAAAAGAAGTAGACGTTGAGAGGTTGACGAATAACCTTCCCGTGGGCTTGGAGGAGATGTATAACAGCATGCTCGAGAAACAGGCAGCCTCTCTAAGCATCGACATTCGGATTCAAGTCTTCCTTCTAGAACTGGTCACCCATTCATCTCGGGCACTACGATTGAACGAGCTAGCAAGTATCTTAGCTTCTAATTTTCCAGCGTCTATGATTCAGGGTTCTCCAAAGGTCATTGCAAGATCAGCATGCGCTCCACTTCTAGAAGTACTTGAAGACGAGACCGTTCAGGTCATCCACCATTCTTTCACCGAATTCCTAATAAGCGCCGACCGAGCCATTAGCAATGAGCCCAACAGAAGGGCCCAATTCCCAGTACTTGACCCCGACAACGTCCATAAAAGATTGACCATTGTCTGCTTGGACTATTTGACGTCTGGTACTCTTCGTGTTCCGAAACCTATTGTAATCCAGTCGGTGTACAGTAAACCATCCAATCCGGATGACAAGAAAGAGAGCCAGTATGATTACCAAGAGGCAAAGCTCGGTCATCCTTTCCTTGAATACGCCGTTGGTAATTGGGCCTTTCACGCCAGCAAGTTTGACCGTGAAGATGAAGATTTCTTACGCTCGATTACAAATTTCCTCAACCCGGAATGTGTCGATTTCGAGCAATGGGTCGAACTAGAATGGGCAAAAGGAGCAGGATTTTCGAGGTCCAGGAAAAACCGGATGCCAGCTCCTTTGCATATTGCCGCATTCGCTGGACTTACAACATATGCCAGAATGTTGCTGACAACGGACCTTTCTGTCGACCCTCTTGACGCTCTAAAGCGAACACCATTACATTGGGCATGCTCTCGGGGTCATCACTCGATGGCATCGATTCTCCTTGAAAGTGGCGCTGTTCCTGACGTTGAAGATAGGCGAGGCGTCAAGCCAATTCATGAAGCAGCAAGAAAGAACCACTCAAGCATTGTCAAAATGTTACTGGACGCTGGCGTAGATCCACTGTCCCCAAAGACAAGAGAGAATGTCACACGAAGGTTGATGTGCGGCGAGATATCAACCATTGGCGAGACGGCCGTCGAGTATGCTTATCTGCAAGGGCATACAAATACCATCCTAGCGTTAATACCATATATCGCTTCGGAAACGTTAGTAGAGCTGTTCTGCCAATGCTGTCGTTACGGGAGGTTTGAGGCGGTGAAATCGATTCTTGACACAACCGAGGTATCTCCCAATTCTGAAATTGATGGCGCCACTGCCCTCTACTTAGCATGTCGAGCCAAAAATGTTGCTATGGTGGACTTGCTCCTGTCGAAAGGAGCCGATGTGCATCGAACTTCACAATGGACTGTGAGAAATAGGAATAGTTGTGGTAGTCGAAAACGCGAGGAACCTCTCCGAGAAAATACTCACGCTATTGTTATTGGCTGGAAGGATGAGAATAATACCGCATGCCAACATATATTGCGTCTGTTGTTGTGTGCAGGAGCAGACCTTGAAGCCAAAGATGGTGATGGGAATACGCCTTTATTGAGCCTCTTTTATGATAAGAGTCACTTCGCTCCCGATAAGCTTGTCCTCCAAAGCCTATTGGAAGCGGGCGCGAATGTGTTGGCAACTGATGGAGATGGTGATTCGGTCCTTCACCATCATCTTAAAGGCCCAAAGAATATTCAGATACTGGAATTACTTTTTGAGTATGGTGCTTCTGCCCACTCTCTTGGTCACGATGGCGACACTATTTTACATTCAGCACTAAACAATTATTGTTGCCTAGAAGGGACAAATCAGTGCACGACCGAGATCGTTAAGTCGCTTTTGGAACGGGGTGCACAATGCAATGTACAAAACAAGCATGGCAATACTCCAGTTGATACTGCGCTAGGAAGCTGGGTTTGTAGCTTGGAGACTTTCACAGTCCTCCTTCGAGCATGCTCTGATCATGATGCTCTCAAAGCAAGCATGTGGAAATTGAGAGCTAGAAAGAATGCCAAGGAGACCATTGAATTTGTCCGAGCACTTCAGACTATTGGAGTGTCTCTAGAAGATCGAAATGAGAATGGAGAAACGGTCTTGCTTAAAAATGTCGGGGACCAAGACCTTTTCGATACTTTCCTTGCCTGTGGTGCAGATCTCCGTGCCGTTGATCTAAAGGGACAAGGTGTTCTGCATCATTATGTTTCTGAATTGTGGTACAAAAGCAGAGATTGCCGGCCCCTTCAGTGGCTAACAAGAATGGTGAACTTGGGCTTGAAACCTGATCAGGTAATTCTATCTCAGCTCTTGGTTTCCATTTCATTGCTAATCTGACATTGACTAGATCGACTATGCTGGCAATAATTTGCTACATGTACTTGCAAATAAATACAAAGGTAAGGGTGCCCACGACCTGTTCATTGAGAAGCTTCTGGACTACGGTATATCGATCAATGCGAAAAACGGGACGGGCATGACTCCTCTCCATATATATCTTGAGAACTGGGACTTCAGTCGCCCCATCACTACAACCCAGAAGGATCTTAACGAACGTTTTGATGAAAAACATGGTATACGGTTGTTGGAGGTGTTTCGCAGGTATGTAAATTTGTGTCAACCAAGATCCCAAACACAGTTGTCAGAAGGTCTTCCAGTACCGATTCATTGCCAGTCGTTACTCTACTTCCTCAGTCATTGGACATATTCCCAAGCAGTTGTAATGGCATTTCCTTACTGACATTGCTCTAGAGGCAAAGAAGTCCTTGACATGGATTCTCAAGATATTGACGGAATAACCTTACTCCATCTTGCTGCTTTAAGATCAGAGACACGAATGGTCTACTTAATCGAACAAGGTGCAGACCCTAGTATTTTGACGAGGATGGGACGAAATGTTCTCCATCTCGCTTGTCGAGCGCGAGAAAGTAATGTCGTCGGATACCTCTGTCATGTGAGTTATTGCAATTTCTTATGTTTGTGCCCTCGCTATTCAGTATCATGGGTGTGGGCGCAACCCTCTCTGCGAATTGCGAGACGTTTCTTTATGGAGACTTGTTGCTAACAAAACTTGCAGCGTTACAAAGAGATGGTCAATCTACAAGACTCCTTTGGGAGAACTCCACTGCACGATGCTTGTACATCCGGTCGTCCAGAATCTGTTCGGCTTCTCCTCGAAGCCGGTGCAGACGTTGGTATCCTTGACAAAAACAAGAGAACTCCTTTGCATGCTTGTGCCGAGTTCGCCGACGAACAAAGGATATGGACTCTGTTGGCACGCCAAAACGAAACATTAGGATATCTCCTGAACGACCGATTTAGACCGATACCAAGCAAACCTCTCTCTTATGATCTATGGTATACAAGGAAAAGGAATTCCGCTCGGTCCGCAGCCCCGCACCAGCTCGGTATTTCCCTTGTCGTTAAGACCCTCCTCTCAGCCGAGAGCAAAACTTTGTGCTTAGACTCTCTCTACCAGACCCCGCTCGATCTTGCCATCCAGTATGACTGTCAGGAGATGGTTCAAGCGTTGGAATTTTCAGCAGAGGAAGTCCAACGATCTAGAGAAATTGTTTCTGATGACCCTAGACTGCGAACAGTTATAGCACTTAAGAGCCGGTCGTTGTCTACTACCAATCTTCAAGACTCGATACTCCAAGAGTTGTTTAAAAACCTGTTGACATACTTGCCACTCCTAAATTTCGACGACATCAAATGGATATCAGGTTATCGTGGTAACATCGCAGGGGCATCCGGCCAAGATCTTTCCTCCCCTGGCCTTACTTCGATGTATATAGCCGCATCCCATGGTTATGTAGAACTGATGCAAAATTTCAACTTTATTGCACGTCTCAACGATCAGCCACAGAAAATTCTAGCACGGATTCAGGAATTTTCTAAAGATCCTCAGTACGACCCGGCAATCCAGCACTTATCACCCATGCTTCATGTGGCATGCGCTAGGCAGCTGCCAAACCTGGAGATGGTTGAGACTCTTGTACAGCATTGCAAGGTTGATATCAACGCTCGTGCATTAGTCAAGCCTGAGGAACATGCTCACATCAAGAAATCCATTGTAGGAGGTACTGCGCTTCATACTCTTGCGAAGTCAAATTATTGGTGGCAACTCGCCGCACTCGAGTATCTTATTAAAAAAGGAGCCCAGATCGACTCTTTGAACGAGAAAGGGGAGACACCTCTTCACGTCGCCTGTACCGGACCGACGTATGCGGACTTGAATTACTCCAATAAAATTTATGGGTATTGGAGGATTGAAACTGTTAAGATACTTCTCGACTTAGGGGGAGATCTTCATCTTCTTGACAACGATGGTCTATCATGTCTTCATAAAGCGAGCTCATCCCCTCAGATTATGAGACTATTGCTAGAACACGGAGCAGATCCTACAGCTGGAAATTTCTCGCCCATATTCTCAGCCATTCAAATGCAATGCCTCGAGACTCTCACCATTCTCCTTGATGCTAAAGTAAGCCCTAACGCCTTGTGTTCCAGCACAGAAAATGATGGGTTTCAACTACACTACCTCGTCAGGAATTTGCAAAAAAGTGCATTGTTATGCGCGTGCTTCGCGGATTTGCACAATCAACAGGATGAAGGGTCAATATCAATAGTGAAACTTTTGATTCACCGTGGAGCTAATATCTACGCACTGCTGGACGACAAGGAGACAGTTATACACTATGTTTTCGAAAACGCCGAGTATGAGATAGTATCCGCATTCCTCGACAGTTCATCTGAAATTGACTTGACGGCTCGAGACTTCCATGGCCGTACCATCTTCTTGGCCGCTTGCGACTGGGTGAAACGCCATAAAGGGTATACCACTCACATGTGGTCTCCTAAAGAGACTGCCCATTTCTTACGATTAAATGAGCTAGGGGTTGACCCTTTAGTAGTGGATTATGAGGGACGGAATGCCTTGCACCACCTTCTCGATAATACTGCAATGGAAGAACAAGCCATCGTAGAATTTCTCACGCAACACGAAGCAGCAAAGACCCTACTGCATCAAAAGGATGGTCAAGGCTTCACACCACTTGATTGCGCACTACGCTTCCTGCGTCCAGCAGTCGTCGAGGTCCTACTTATCATGGGAGCCAACCTTTTAACTCCCGACCCGACAGGAGCTACAGCGCTGCATCATATCGCTTCGCAATGTGTACAACACCAACCCCGTTCCAAAGAAGGGAGCTGTGGAGAAGACCACACCCCTGAATACTACACGGGTCTCCATGCCCTCTGGAAAAAATACCTCTCCCTGGGTGGTTGCATAAATGTTCGTGACAGGACAGGCTCCCCACCTCTTTTCTCCTACCTCTCCTCGATCAAACGAGACAACTACAAAGAACAACCCCAAGCCTGTCGTCACCTCGACGACTACCCCACCTACTTCTCCTTATCCCTCGCCCCCGACCTGGATCTCCACGCTACTAACGACAAAGGCGAGAATGCACTGCACATCATTGCTAGAAGGGAGGCAGAACCGGAAATTAGATACCTAAAAATAGCGAGAGACGCGGTTAAGGAGAAAAAGAGAACGAAGAAGGAAAGGTATGATAGGTCGCTTTTCGAGGGCTTTGTGGGGAGGGGATTGGATCCGTTGAGGGAGGACGGGAGGGGTAGGAGTAGTTTGGATCTTGCAGCGGCATGTGGACAGAGGGGGATCTTAGAGTTGTTTAGGTATGCGAAGTAGATCGATACCACTTTGGTGTTCTGCCGCGGTATGTTGAAAGCCTTGCGCCGTTTAAGGAATATAGGTGCGCTATGGAGGGCTCTTATGACGAACGTTTTCTAAGGACATCGATTAGTTTAGTCAATCTCGCGGTTCACATATGTGACTTGGGCCTCTGGAACCGTGCATCAGGGGGTGCTTCGTCATAGAAAACTCTGTATTTAACCTGCGCTCACTTCGCTCATTTATTACATTACCAGTGCACTCTATATAGCACCAGCAACACCCTGTTCATATCACGCCATAGGTATAAGCCCAGTGAGTTATTTAGATCTTCCGCTATACGGGTGATGTTAGAGAATGGGGTCCGTTTTCACCGCTCTTTTGAATATATAACTCCAGGAGCGGTCCCCTCTTCACTCAACTCCTCCTACATCCCCTTATCCCTTCCACCACGAAATCGTAATTATGTAGATCAGTGGGGTTATATAGCACATCATATAAGGTTTGCGTAGGAATATAACCTTACCCTTGCACTTAAAGTTGGTGTTTCGGCGGGGGTAAGAGTTAAAATGTCTTATTATAAAGTAATAGGATCCCTAAAGTAATCCCTTGCTGTTTTAACACTAGAATATCTTTCATTAAAGCAATTAAGTTTTTAGATCCGTGGCGATCCCAAATTAATATACCAGGCGATTTAAGCTAGATGAGGCCATTAGTAGAGTATACATTACCAAGGAAAGCAAATACCTCTTTAGAATCTATTATTTTATATACTAATTATACATAGCTCAACCACTCAACTCAAACTCTTCAACTTAACTTAATGAAGAAAGTGAGGATATATCGGATGATGCCAATTGATGGAATACAGGATAATACTCAGTTCGCCTCGTGTTTTGAGCTTTGTCATAAATGACCCCATCCGATCTATCCTCATCTCCTTCATCCTCTTCTTGTTCTTGTTCTTGTTCTTGTTCTTCCGCTGGTTTCGGATCCCCTCCTTTGCCTGTAGGACGTTGGCCATCGAAGGAAAATCCGGTAGTATCTATACCAGAAGAGTCTGATAATAGTCACGATCCCGTGGCAACTCAAAGGCGTTCAACTCGAAAGCGTAATCCTCCTGCAATGAGGAGTCTACTACCAAAGGCCAAAAAGCCACGACGATTTGAAGCACGGCAAGCTTTGATGGCACTGAAAGAGATAAGGGAGACTCGATTTCATTGCTTTCGGTGTCTGATCGTATTATACAAGCACTATAGTCCTAGGTAGACGTAGAACAAATATCTTTCTCTTATAAATTTAAGTTAAACAACTTGCAAAGCTCCTAAATTCATAGTAATGATGCTTCCATTTGGACTAGAACAATTATGCCTAAGGCTTGCTCTCTGTATCTTCCCATATCTTCGCCTTTCTATCTACCGGTCCTTCTGGCTTTTATGCTGCCAGCAATAATCACCATCTGGATGATTTGCAGCTCTGACAATAAATCTCCGGCACGCAGCGCCATTCTTGTTCCTACCCTGACATTTTACCTTCCTATATTCTGGGTCTCCATCATCAGTGGGTCTCTTTTTAGGGTGTGGTGTTCCATTTGCTGTTCTTCGGGGCATTTTCCTCTTTTTGCCAACGGGCTTTGGCGTCTCATCCCCCGAATCATCCGACTCCGGCACAGATTCCGGTGGCTCTGGATTCTGAACTAATATTAGCAATTCCTCCTCTAGGTGTCTTGATCTCGAAGATCGTGCATCGACCGCTAATATGTCCCGGGCGTATGGTTTCTTGTTGCATTGTGATTTCCCAGCCGGTGTTGGAGATCCATTACCCGAACTCGATTCCTCACTAGAATCCTCTATCTCAAGGGTTAAATCTTTCCTGTCCATTTTCTTTGGCGAGCCCTTCCTTTTCTTCTCCTTCCTCACAGCAGCTTTTGCTTTGCGAATTTCCTTGAGTGGTTGCCTTCTAGTCGCTGATGTCGACTCATTATTACCGTCTAGATCGAGTTGCAACTCGCTGCTAAGGTCTTCTCCGCCGTCAGATTGATCGTTCTCATTGCTATTTCCTTCTCCATCTTCTTCCCCATCTTCTGTACCGGGCTCAGGAGTTTCGGTCCTGTTCTCTTTCGATGAATCAGTCTGGTTGCTACTATTGGACGGTATCCTGCCTGAATTATCTGGAGGATCAGGGCTCCTGGAATCTTCGTAGATCAAAAATTTTCCATCGTTATGATCATTGTTGCTTCCGTGGTGTTCTTGAGCATCTTCGATATTAGATACTTCACCAAGTTCCTCTGCATGGATCGCTTCTGCTCTCTCCCTTGCTAGCTCTACTTCTCGGATCATCATGTACTCTCTGATATGTCGATACTGGTCGTCCAGCATCTCCGATAGATTTGTCGACTCCAGGTTGAATATGTCGTCATCAGATTCCTCAACGTCTGCGAGATCGCTCTCACTCTCTTCATCGGCTTGTTGATCACCCGGAACGTAGTCATTCTCGTCTGCCACATTCCTGGATACCTCTCCCCCTTCATTCCCTGCCACTGGACTTCCATCTTTCTTGATGTCTTCATAATAAGGAAGTTCACGTGATACACTGCTACCACCTTTCTTCCGTTTCTTTTTGTGACTCTGCTCATCATCAGCATCCCCAGATTCATGGCTAAGTTTCCTCTTTAAAATTGGTTTCGACTTTTTGGGTATAGTGTGGCTCAAGGTAACCGAGTTTTGTTGTGAAGTTTCCCCTAGTGTATTTGAACTGTTGTTCCTAAGAACATGACTATATTAGCAACATCTTCAAACCAGTACAATAAGTGATTCATGGTGGCAACTTACTCCCTTTTGATGCTCGTCGTCTTTCTAGGCGAGAGGCTAGGCCTTCTTGATCCTTGACTGCTTCCCCTGAACAAAGTATTAGCTCGTCTATTAAATCAGCGAGGTATAACGCGAGACTTTAATGGCGGGAAACTTACTCCTGTTTAATTGGAATCTTGTTATCACCATATGAGGATGACGACTTAAAGCTTGTTGCTCCACTAGACGACGTTCTCGCTGATGATAGCGAGTTGTCTGGTGTAACAATTCCAATCACCGTGCTTTTGTCCTCTTTCAAAATTGACATTTTTCTTTTCTTATTTCCTGGTGCACATGCCATAGGGGTCGAATGTCTCTTGGTACCACGTGGAGCGACTGAAACGGCAGGACCCAATTTCACGCCAGGTGATTTCCCCCCAAGCGTTGTTCTTGCGACTACATTTCCTGGAGTTGAAAGGGTTCTTGAAGGGCGATGTTCGGAGGCGCTTGCGGCGCTGTGAGGTGATACAGCTGCAGATGACATTGAATTATCAGATAGGAGGGGTGCCCGGGTATTATCAGATGTAGGTGGCGTATGATACGAAGGGGGAGAATACGGCGATGCTCCTAAAGGTTGTGAAGGGACCAGAAAGCTAGGACATGTTGTAGACTCTTGGACTTCTGAATATGTATTGCTTGAGGACATTCGATCAGCCATTTTCTTGATCTGTTGTCTGAATAGCTAGCGAGAAAGTTTCTTCTTGAGATAGTCAAGGAGAGGAAGGTAGAGCGGAGTAATTTATGCCATTCTTACTTGCACTGGAAACTTTGCCGTAACGGTTCACTTTAGTCAATGAACTATCGTAGTACTTTACATCACAAGAGTGTCCAAGCGATTGTCTATTTCAAAGTGAATGCCAAGTAGACACCGAGAAACAACAGGCAGCCTGGAAGTACTACTAAAGTGAACATTTCCGTAGACCTGAGAACAAGTGCAAGATATTAAAATGAATCTAGTTCAAAGGCATCCTATCCTCACTTCTTAATCCTGAACAGCAGGAAACAAGGTTTTATAACCATCAAACCTACAATCTGTCAACATGCCGTTATTTCACAAAACTCTTCGGTACTCGCAAGTCTATAGCCCAATTCTACTAAATTTTCACTACCCCTGGGGTGATTCCCCTTGTCGCTCGAGGTTCTTGGTTCAGACCCCCTTCTCCTTCTGGGTAAATATGAGGAAGGCAAAGACTTCGTGAAAATTGTCGTCGGGTTCAAGTCGCCTGACTACCCTTGCGATTATGGTTTACCATCACACACACCTAGGCCACGAAGCTCAAGATCTACTAAATTACTAGCTACAGGCGGTCTGTGGAATATACTTCTCGTGTGAGCTTCATTTAAGCTTGAAGGAGGTGCGGGCTAAGTGAGTGAGTAAAGATAGGGACCTAGAATATGACTATGCAAAGATGAAGATTGAACTGTCGGAGGAAGGGGAAGATCCCTTTGTCAATTACGATCTAGGGGATGTAAAGGATAATTTCTCTGGATGATGGCTGGCACGACTTCAAGAGAACCACATGCATTGAACTCTGGTTCTACTACGTGGTTTATGATTGTTACCAAAATATTCTTCAAAAAGTGGGATGGCTGTTTACTTTTACGTATTCACAGCATCCCATGACTGGTAAACATGCCTAGGAAGGTTGTTTCGGGCTTTTGGGAAGGGAAATTACTTTCACTAGACTGCTCCTTGTAGATAAAAATTTCGCTGAATGAAATTGATTACACAATTTTCTTTATTGCACCATTCGAAATGCTAAAGTGATAGTTCTTCAAATGAATATTATTTCTAGCTCTCTATGAATTTGACTTTCTGTTAACTTGATCGAACTACTCCGGCGGTGCTATATGGATTTCAATAGGAGACCCAAACAACTCTATGATATAGAATCTAATGTGAAGTTGTAAAAAGAATATAGGCATTTGTTCTAAGTAATACTATTTTAATCCTCGTAGCTACCCGTAAATCTAATTTTATCTTTATCTCAACTGAAAAGGATAATTTAGCTAATGAAGATGAGATAGGAGAAGAGAAATGGCTCTCCTAAATATCTGAAAGCTACTACATATCCTAGGGTTCCTATACTAACAGTGCATCCACCGTAGCTGTATGTAGAGCAAGTACTCGTTCTCTTGCTAAGCATTTAAGTCACCGATTCAAGTAAATCTTTGGCTACTTCTGTTCTTAGTGTAGGGGACGTATCTTTGGGACCTCGTGTCTGTTACAAACCATGTGACATACCCAATCAGATCCGACCTTTCTTAAAAATTCACCATATTGTTCGCGCCACTAGAACGCGTATGGTTACACGTAGAGGGAGCTTTGTAGCCCAATTCACTCAATTGAGTTGAAAGATTTCTTTTGTTAGGTTAAGAAGAGCGATAGAGGGAGACTGTCGGGTATTTTGATAATTGTTGGTTGATGGCCCAGTGGTACCATCTGAGGTGACATTCATCTCAAGCCAATCATGGTCCATTGAGCTTTGGCGTAGGTTGGAAATGAAGAACCAACTGGAAGCGGGCCAGTGTCATGGGACGTATTCACACATTATTCAGCAACATCCCTGTGTGCATGGACTACTTCGTACTTGAATGGGATTCTCTCCTTTAATCTTTGAACTTCGTGCTCTTGTAGCACATTCATTGACCTTGACAGTCAGTCCCTAGACGCTCTTAAGCTCTCACACTACCCAAATTGATAAATTCGCCCTCATTTTATTAGTCATCTCGCGAACAAAGATCGAAATTCGCTGCTGCCTCGGCGCTACAACATCCATTATGTCAACAGACCCAGAGAAAGCCTCCTTTGCATCAACAAACATCGAAACATATACCACCGAACTCAACTTGGAACCAGAACTACCCAACAAGCTAGCGCAATTCAAATGCCTCATTCAAAGGCCTAGGGTTCAAGAGAAGACGAAGGATGCTATCAAATTACAGGTCTTCTGTCAGAATCTGGGGGAAGATCGGGATATCGTGATAGAGAAGACATCTGCGTTAGAGATTATGAGGTGTCCGAACTGTGCGAGCCCAGTGAGATATTGTCGGGCGACGAAGTGGGAGGAATTTGTTTGGAGTTAGGCATAGGCTGATTAGATCCCGAACGGCTACCTTGGAGTCGAGAGAAATACAAAGATCGATTTCAGGGGGAGCGGCATCAGAGTATGTTTTGGGGAATGTGGTTGCACAACGAAATGGGCGCCTAGGTGGCCTTCTTTAGTTTGCCTATTTATTGATATATTTCACGGGGTCTATTCCAAAATCGCCCACGAAATTCTTCACAATATCTACCTGCAATCTCTACTCATTCAGCAATGGCTCCTTTAAACAATACTTTAATTTTCCTCTCATACCTACAACAGTCTCCCCCACATCCACGATGTCATTGAGGTCCCTAATAACTATTCCAAAGAGATGCGATAGGGGCGTATTATTATTATTATTAAGGTGTGCAGACAAGTAGGCCCACCCTGTTCCCTCACGATTGGGGGGCAAATTGCAACTGGTGGCGCCTAATTGGGTTTTAGCTATTCTACATGTCTAGACCGAGAGCCCCTGAGAAGCTTCGGCTTTGTTATTATCTTCGAAACATAATATTACGGACTTTTTTTCTTTAAATGGGGTGATAAAAAGTAATATACTGTGGCGTAACATATAGAGGACGATGCTAGCGTTATACCTTCGTAAAGAGCGCTAGTAATATTGTAGCGGGGAAATCTGGTCCTTTTTGTCCTATCCTTGTAACTAGTCAGTGCTTTGGTGTGGCAGGGGGTCGTGGGATATATCTAGCCACGACCTCGCTGCCAACCTTTGGACAATCAATCAATCTATTCCCTCTTGACGAACATCCATCCTACTGTTATGGTTACGCCACGACTCCCGTTCCTTTCTTTCTTTGTTGTTGTCCCTTTCCCTTTCCCTTCTTGCCTTCCCTCGCGTCCCTATTGCTCATCGCCAGCGCTATCGGGACGCGCTATACTCGACTTCCTACCCCTTTACAATATAACAAAGTGAGCCAGGTAAATGGGCTAAAAATATGCTTTATTTCTATGGAGCGCCTCTGAGAGGGCAGGACAGGTTAAATACAGAGTTTTCTATAACTAAGCACCCTCTAGTGCTCGGTTCTAGAGGCGGGCGTGCGTCATAAGATTATATATTACTACTATCAACGGAATACACCCCCTATTAGCGTAAGCGAGCGAGATTATTACTCTAATTTACCAGATCAATAATCCCGTTACTCGGGCCCTGCTTTTAAAATGAAGCCGTTGATTAATAAGATCTCGGGCCATTTTAGGACTAGTGCAGACCTGCAACCTCTCTACGCGAATTCAACGCGACGCGTATTTTCGACGCGTTCTATGTTGACCCCTTCTTTTTTATCAAACCTCAATTACCGCCGGCTTTTCATCGTTTCTTTACCCACAACACCATCATCTAAACAGCATCACCGTACACAATGTCTTCTCCTTCGCACCGCCGACACCGCAGCTCTCAGTCTGGCACCCCTAAACGATCTTCACAGCGAAGTGCGATTCCCAGCAGCCCTCCAGATCCCTCTGCCGCCCAACTTCAAAATGAGGCAGCATCGTCACAGGGGAATGCCAATGGGAACAGCACTCCTCGACGCGCTGGCCTATCCTCGTCCCCGGCGATATATCGTTCTTCCCCAGCCGATCTGGTGAGGGCAAATCGCGAGCGGGATGTGAGCTCACCGCTGCGACAGATGAGCAATACCCAGACGACACAACAGGATGGAGATCGAACGCCACGAGCCATCAGGCCTTTAAGAGGTACAGTACGCGGACACTCTCTCTTGTCTCCTTTGCTAAACGACCTCATAGATTCTTCTCCAATCAGATATGCGCCGAGCTCAAGTCCGGGTGGGTTCGCAAACCGACAGCAAACTGATTTGCGCAGTGAGAGTAGCGCGCTTTTCGTCCGATCTTCGCGCACTCCCGCTCCTGGGTCTTCTGTCAATAACACACGGCGCGGAGATATAAATGCTGAAACTACGAATACACCAACCAACAGACGCAGAATTTTCATGGATGAAAATGGGCGCTTGCTTCGAGATGAAACAGATGCTTCCGAGGCTCCAACCTTTTCGAATATTGATCCAACGACTTCCGATGCGCAAGCGATGGGCGGGAACTCTACTCTGTGTATCTGGGGAACCAATATCTCTGTGCACGACACAATTTCGAACTTTAAGATGTTTCTGCGAGAGTTCACCAAAAAGTATCGCATGTGGGCCGAGAATATGACACAGGAAGAGACCCAGGAAGACGAAGATTCCGAGACGAGAGAATATGTTGAAATGATGCAGCAGATGCTCACTCTTGGAGTCACTTGTCTTAACCTGGACTTCCGCAACCTAAAAGCATATCCACCTACCAAGAAACTATGGCAACAGGCGCAGGACTACCCACAAGATATTGTCACACTCATGGATCAGGCTATTAAGGATACTATGTATTCGCTGGCTGAGGAGATGATGTCGAGAGACAGAAGGTCCCAGAGCAGCACTGCCGGGCCAGCATCTCAAAGAAATACAGTTCCTAGCTCCGATCCTCCTATTCCAAGCTCTGATCGCATGGGATCTGATCCAGCGACACCTCGAGCAGCGGCCGATGATTCAAATGAGATCGACTGGTGTCAAGAAGTGCAGAAGCGACAATATAGAGTCCGCATCTTTGGATTAGACTCAACTGTCAATATGCGAGATCTTAATCCATCGGGTATGTCGTATGTCGAGTACTCGAAAGAACTAGGGCTAATCAGTATTAGATGTTGACAAGATCGTTGCTATCAAAGGCCTTGTCATTCGGACAACTCCTATCCTCCCCGACATGAAAGATGCGTTCTTCAAGTGCCAAGTCTGTAACCATACAGTCAAGGTAGATATTGATCGAGGTCGGATCGCCGAACCTACAGTCTGTCCCCGGCCTATTTGCGCCTCTCAAAACTCGATGCAAATTGTCCATAACCGTTCGGGGTTTGCGGATAAGCAAGTCATCAAGCTACAAGAGACTCCGGATTCAGTGCCTGCTGGTCAAACCCCGCACTCGGTTTCTATGTGCGCATATGATGACTTGGTCGACATGTGCAAAGCTGGAGACCGAGTCGAGGTCACAGGTATCTTTAGGGCAAGTCCTGTTCGAGTCAACCCTCGTCAGCGCACCATGAAGAGCGTTTATAAGACATACATCGATATTATTCACATTCAGAAAGTCGACAAGAAGCGAATGGGTATTGACGTCTCTACTGTTGAGCAAGAAATTTCCGATGAGATAACCAATACTATCGAGCAAACCCGAAAGGTCTCAGAGGAAGAAGAAGAAAAGATTAAGGCTACCGCTACAAGACCTGATATCTACGAACTTCTGTCGAGATCTTTAGCTCCCAGCATTTTCGAAATGGACGATGTCAAGAAGGGCATTCTCCTCCAGCTTTTTGGAGGCACCAATAAGTCATTTGAGAAGGGTGGAAGTCCGAAGTATCGTGGGGATATCAACATCTTACTGTGTGGTGACCCTTCTACCTCCAAGTCTCAACTCCTCCAATATGTTCACAAAATTGCGCCTCGTGGTGTTTACACGAGCGGCAAAGGTTCTTCCGCTGTCGGTTTGACAGCTTATGTCACCCGAGATCCAGAAACTCGTCAACTTGTTCTAGAGTCTGGCGCTCTTGTTCTCTCGGATGGCGGTGTTTGCTGTATCGACGAGTTCGATAAAATGTCGGACGCGACACGATCAGTATTGCACGAAGTCATGGAGCAGCAGACTGTTTCGATCGCGAAGGCTGGAATTATCACGACACTGAATGCTCGGACGAGTATCCTTGCGTCTGCCAATCCAATTGGAAGCAAGTACAATCCCAGTCTTCCAGTTCCTCAAAACATCGATCTTCCGCCTACGTTGTTGTCTAGATTCGATTTAGTCTATCTCATACTAGACCGCATAGATGAGACGAATGACAGACGACTGGCCAGGCATTTATTGAGTATGTATCTGGATGACAAGCCTCAAAGCGCTGCACAGGGACAAGAAATTCTTGTACGTATCTGCTTTCCATTCCGTTTATTGTATAGATTTTGCTAACACAAATCAGCCAATTGAATTTCTAACATCCTATATCTCGTACGCACGCACTACCTGCAAGCCACGTATCAGCGCCGAAGCGTCGCAGGAATTGGTATCCGCTTATGTTGAGATGCGAAAGCTCGGTGAAGATGTTCGTACTGCAGAGCGACGCATTACTGCCACCACTCGTCAACTCGAATCTATGATTCGTCTTGCTGAGGCTCACGCCAAGATGAGGCTCTCCGAGACCGTCACTCGAGAAGACGTGCAAGAAGCTGTTCGCCTTATCAAGAGCGCCTTGAAGCAGGCTGCCACGGATGTGAGAACTGGCCTGATAGACATGAGTCTGTTGACCGAGGGAACAAGCTCTAGTGAAAGACGTCGGAAGGCCGATCTCAAGAAGTCAGTTTTGTCGCTCTTGGATGAGTTGACAAGACAAGGACAAGCCGTAAGATACTCGGAAGTTGCGAAACGATTAGGCGAGCAGAGTAGTATCACTGTCGACTCGAATGAATTTGCCGAGGCAGTAAGAGGTCTTGAGCAGGAGGGCAATGTCATGATCACTGGCGAGGGTCCGAGAAAATCGATTCGCAGGGTCACGGGCATAGCGTAGGGATGATGAATATGTGAAGCATGATACCATGGAATGAGTGGGCGTTAGTAATTGATTTTGTGTTGGAGGGAAAGGAGTTACGATGAGCTTAATGATTCATAGATGTGTAAATGGAATGCAATATTTGTCTGTATATGGGAAGTCTCCCGTGTACTGTGTGTACTATCTCTTCACTTGTAGCAACCTCGCGGCCGTTTCTCTGTTGGATTACGGGGACCCGGGCAGTCATCCTTTGACCTTTTAAGTCTATGAGCATGGGTATTTGCTCTACGTACAGCTAATTTTATAGTCGATAGTATCTAGGGAAAGTATTAGCTTAAAATAAGCTAAGGTGGCTACGTTATCTATTACGATCTCTAGTTATCTTACAATGTTGTACTACAAAGCTCTACTAGTGTTACAGTATATAAAGCTGCAGGGACCATAAATTAGATTTTATGTTTGTGACTTGAGAATATCTTAAAAGATGAATAGAGGATCTATATCCTACTATATAAGACTTCTTTAGCTCTATTTTTTAAATTCAAGAATCCTATCAAGTCTAGGTTTCAGTCTAGACTTTCCTTCCCAGCTCTATCTCCTCGTCATCAGTAGAGTGTCATCTCACCCACCACCCGCTCGACTTCCCCGAGCTTGCCCTCCGCCTTCACCTCCAATAACATCCTCTTCATCCTCTCCATCAATGCCTTACCAAACAACGCAGGCTCGCTCATTCGGTGGTGCGGGGAGACTCAAATCAGCCCGCAGCCATACGACATCTAGCACTCCTTTCTCGCTACAAAAATCTTTCATGGACGTGACGATCTCAAGATTATACACTCCGCCTAGAAGAACAGCTCTGGGCGCGCGAGAGTAGGCTTTAGTGCCGAGTTCGTTGGTTCCGGGGATTGGGTCGGGGTTGAAAAGTAAGGCGCTTTCGGTTTTGCCGTCGGTGAGGTTTTGGAAGAATACGAAGTGGATGACTGGTGTTGTTCAGTGTGAATGTTAGACCCTTTCAGACCACTATTCGGTTGTTATCGGTGCCGGTTTCGAGGGGCTAAGTACACACTTTTCCATGTATATAAGCTACCTGAAACCCCTTTAAAACTCTATCAAATCAATCAATTCTCAATGCAACAGCTAAGTAAAACGTTGAAAGATCAGGGGGGGGGGGGGTATGACTTCCAGTTCTAGCCTCAGTTGCTCAATGACCGCGCCTATTTTCTCTGTTTTGCCGCACAATATCACAGGAATTGGTCTTATTATTTCAGCCATGGTGAAGAAGGTGTGAATGAGAGGCTTTTCGACTAGTTTGAAGAATTTGAAACCATTCTTTCGTCCTGAACATCTTGTATACAATAGCAATCCTAAGCAACATTACCAAAGCGACCATTTCATCATTCGTAAACGTTTTGAGCCTCGCTCTCCTCAGGGGACTATTTTTTTGGAGCGCCCACGATCCTCGTCAAAATCGCCGCAAGCGGTCAAGAGATTTCAAAGTCACAGCCGCAGTTACATATCCAAAACTCTTCAACCCCTCACATGCCGCTTTCCCGTCCCCAAACGCACTCGCCTCGTCGTTAATACCAACCCACAAACATGCCATCCCCACTGCGACGCCCTTCTCCAGCATCGCCATTCTCTTCTGATCTTCATCATTTTCATTATCGTGGATTACCTGTTGCTCTGTGATATACCTAACAGTCGTGGATATAATATCCTCGAAGCGTTCTTTCATGCTCATTGCCATTTCTCTTTGTCGAGCTGTAGGAGCGCCGACTTTTCCAAGGATAGAGCCAATGAACATCTCGATCTCGGTGAGGGGAACGTTTGGTGAAGGTCCGTATTCGTAGAGGAGATTGATGATGGAGTCTTCGTATCTAAGATGTGCATTAGCTGTGGAACAAACGCTAGAGATGTTATACACACTCCTGGTGGATCGTTCTTGCTCGAGAGATCTGAGATCTGTAATCGGTCTCGGGAGAGTGATATCTGAGATGTTTCCACACTTGCTGCAATAGCGATGTAGACCGGTTCCATTCTCCAGTCTTGTTGACAGCAGCATAATCAGTATTCTCCTTGAGGCGTTGGAAGATTTCGTGTTCGTCAACCGTGTCAAAGAGCTTGCCGAGAAGCCGCGTGCTTGGGTAGTACTTGAAGCCTTGGAAGTCAGCGTCCTCGTCGGGACCGTCATCTGGAGCAGTCTGTTCGCTATCAAATGAGATTGGCTTGTGTTTTAGAATCTCTACGTATGGACCTGGAGCCATAAAGTGTGGCCGTATGCGATTGAATTTAATCTTTCGGAACTGCTTCATATCCACCTTGTGGGTTGTCAGTATGGCGTACATTTAGGGCTCGGGGGAACACTTACTGGTATGCCAGTTTTGGAGAAGTCGACAGCAGTTGAAGCCATCTCGGCTAGCATTATACAATACGGATCAGTAACCCCTTGGCGGCTCTGGTCAGCAATCATTTTGTGTGTGTTGCATATACGACCAAGCTGATCAGTTTCCATGAACTCAACGAAGAAATCAGTCATATCCGAACTCTCAACTTCACGATCAAGCTCCCGTGGTGGCTGACGCGGGTAGTCTGCTGGAGTGAAAGTTGGTCTAGTTATAGAAGCTCTATGATCGAAGATGACGTGATAAAGGTCCCCATCAAGATCCCCGCCACTGAGCATGCTTGGGAGGTCTCGAGACCCTCTCTGACTGAATACAATGCAGTTCTGCAATTTCATTAGTGGGGAACTGGACGGTACCTCCACCGCTACAGCTGTTTGCACATCTCCTGGATGTAGCGCCGGAGACCGAGTGACGATGACCTCTTGACCATTTTGTCCAGTGATAACTCTCGATACTCCACTATCATCTGTGATACAAAACACTTGCCCTTCATTGAGAATCCCAGTCTCATCCATGATTCCAAGAAGGGTGTATCCATGCTTCACAGGAATACGTGCTTTGTATTTCAACGTCCGAAGTTGGACTAGCACCGCAGCTTCCACAACTCGAGTCAAAAAGTCATCTTGTTGAAAAGCGAGCTTCATTTGTGATAATCTTTCAATGAACCACGGAAGTTTAATTTGATCACCAATTGAATGCGACGCAAGGAATTTAGCGGCATTCTTAGCAGTCGCCGTGGTTGAATGGAGTCGTTCAATTTCGTTCCTCTGGAGCTTATAAAACCAGTTGTCGGATACTCCGAGCTTCTCTAAGATTGGGATCATTTGCTCATTCAGGTACAAGGGTATAGGCTTGTAGCCCGCAGTGCAAATCTCGAGATCTGCCGAGTCAGACCCTCTAAATTTGGTCATTGATTCTCGTAGACAAAGCTTTGTCCCTTTAAGTCTGCTGTCTAGTGCAAGCATCCCTTTGGCCCCTGTTCAATAGGTCAGTAGTACTCTAAATTTTAGACTACAGCTTTTGACTCAGGCCTAATTGTAAGTATCATTGTAAGAACGGTTACCTTTGTATCTTATCTGTAGAACAGTTGGTCTCTTAGAAGCCGGGAGACCAGCCCAAATGAGAGATAGAGCCCTTTGCGAAATGGTTCCAACCCCATCACTAAACACTCGTCCATTTCTTTGCACATCTTTTATCTCTATTGCAACGTCAATGGGCAAGGTGATCGCTTCTCGTGTATCAGAGAAGGCCTGTCCAATTCGAGCAGCACATCTCGCTGGACAACGAATTTGAGAGAAGTTTCCTAGACCCTTAATGAGTTTGCGATCCAGTAGGAGGCTACCTTGATAGACAAACGGGGCCATAAACCAGCATGATTGAGATCGTAAAGAAGAGTGAGAGAATCCGAGGAACGCATATCGTTGGCCTGCAATACTAATACCTTCATCCATAATCCGCTTGAACCTCTGAAAAATAGGTTTGTTTGATGTCATTCTATTGTATTGCAACTGTGAGCCGTCTTCTTCAATGAATTGGATACGCAAAAAGTAGTCGTGGTGCCCCGAGTACTTTCTCAGTACACGATTGGTGCTTTCTGATGCCGGACCATAGAGATAAATTCCAGATGGAGTTACCTGCCCTTTATGAATCACCGCTATTTGGTCGGGTTGCCGGAGGTCTTCTTCGGAAAGCGCGCTATGTTTTATATCATGTTCCAGATCCTGGAGCTGATTGATTAAGGAATCATTCGAGAAAAGGTCTGGGTCTACATCTGGTCCTGCATAGGGTAAGGTCTGAAAAAGCTTTTGTATTGCTTTTATCGTAACCCGCTCCCCAGACCTCTTGAAGAGTTGTTGAACCATGGGTATAAGACAGAGGACTGTTTCCGGTGACAGATAACCATTTTGGGCCAGCCTCTGTAGCTGAAATCTGACTGGAAATGGGAGACTCGCAGCAGTCGGATTTAATCCATCGAGCAAACGCTTGAAGGTCCGGGCGTACGACTCGCCAGAAATAGTGTAAGCAATATCTTTAAGCACAAAACGGGGAAGTCCTCGAATTTGTTTCAGATTGTTAAGTTTCCATTCCAGTTGGCTATGCGGCTCGAGCGTAATACGGTAAACAAGACAGCTCCCTGATACCTTCTCGTGGTCTCCGCTCAAGCCTGGTACCCTTTCTCTAGTTGAAGTCGAAGAGCCGAAGGACGGCTCTAGTACTCGAGAACTTCGCGGGGCTTCTCGTAAGGTGAATACGAGCTCTTGTTTATCTCTAGCAACAGATTGAATGCTGTTGTATACAAAGTCGAGCCTTTCCTGGTTGTTGGTCTCATAAGACACGTGTCTCGATTTGAACACCAACTTTGCCTGGTCGTATAAACAGAAGTAGGTTTTGACTTGTAGATGGACGCCTTGTTGTTCCCAAATTCCACAGCAGATAGATTGGCAAGAATATCCTCGGAAGTCTTGATTGGTCTTCATCTTGCTGGCAGTCTTGGGATTTTTCGCTTCTCCAAGGTTTTTCTTTTTTTCAAAAAGTAGATTATTTACAGCGATGTTATTCAATGGCTTCACATTGGGTGTACATTTGAGGAGAGCGCCATTGAACTCGAGTGGGACAACGCCGGGCAATTTCATCCTGCTATTGAGCATGCCTCTGATGTGGCCGTGTGAGTGATGAAATCTAATTCCATCTGATTCGTTGAGGAACACAAGGTTGGCAAAGTCTTTCGTCCACTTCTGGCAAGTCCAATCCTCGATATTCAGACGTTTCATAACATCTTCGAAGAACTCATTGAGGCCCCTCTCCGTGCTGCCCTCTGGAACGCCTCGAATGAAGACCTCCATCGTGGACAATCGTCGATGATCGACTCGGCTGGGTCCGAGAGGGTAATCTCCGCTAAGCCTTGTAGTAAATAGTGGGATTGGCGTTTCCGTACAACAAGCAAAATGATTTTGGCTCCTGTGTAACACACCTTCAGCCTCGATCTTCGATGACGACTATCGTATGTGTAAATTGTCTACATGCAATTTCTTTTCGTCAAATTGATGTGACGGCGTTGGAAATGAAAGTAGCAGTGGGAGGATTGTGTTGAAGGAAGTTTGGTGCGAGGAAAAGATGGGATGAAGCAAACACAACTATGAAGCTATAACGGTGGGAAGCGGGGCAGATCCGGGGAAGAATCTTGGCAGACTCATCACATGATACAGTACGAAAGCGCTCAGAGATTCGTGAAAGGCAAAATTGTATGCTTATAAGGCTTTTATCAGGTAGAATAATTATTCAAAGTATAGAAAAGTAGTGGAAAAGTCAAAAGAACCTAGTACTACCGCTCATTGATAACCACAGGTCAGCTGACATGTCTCGAGACCCGCTCCCTGCATCCTGGATGTTTAAGTAGGTATTTCTGCTTATCTAGTGATAATGTAAATTGTCTGTAGGAACTAAAAATCTGAGGATATCTGTGAGAAAACCTCTAGGAGTAGAGAATGGTAGAATTTAAGGCTGTAGTTCATGTTGGAAGCCTTTTGACCTTTTCGGTGGAAAACGTCGGGGTTCCTGACCTTCCTCAGGACCTCTGGAGAAAATTTTCCATTTCGATTTGGCCTCAGATCTCTCAGCAGTCGTCATTGAGGTATACTTTGGACGATAACTCCATCCGATACTGCTGACTTCATAGAATACTCTTCTGGCTCTTGACGATGTATTAGCTTAGTCGTAGCAGGTATGATCATCTGACTTCGTAAGGTCGGGGCGGACCGTTTGCATAGCATTATCTCTAACAAAAGGTATTTGAATAGTGATACATGGGTGGGCAGGGGGGAGTTTAAAGTCTGGGTATCTCTCTAGCTTTGGTTGCATGGCGGAATAGAATATTGAATTGCTGCGGACAAAAGTAGGTTACTAAATTAGCCGAGCCCCTTAACTGAGCTCGGTAGAGAATTTTCAGAACTTATCTCGCGTGACGAACGTATACGAATTGCTCCTCTAGTAAAATACTGTATAGTGCAATATTTTACAAAGTCACAAAAATACAAAAATACAACGGTATCAACGAATGTGAGTAAAGACAAACCCAACCAAATTTCAAGTACATGAATTCACCACAGAAAACGTAAATTAATCAAAAGCCATTCCCCGCAGATAAAAAGAGGTTTTCTGAAGCCTTGTCTCCCTTTTGTTCCAATTGCGAAGAGTGAAGTGCAGAGGTCTCGATGATTGCTCTCGCGATCGCCAAGTTGATGTTTTGATTTTTAGCGGCGTGGACCCGACAAACAATGCACTCGCTCTCGTACTTCTTAACACTTTTGGGATAGTTAGCATCACTCTTAGATTCTGGGCACAGTACGACGTACGTCTATCCCAGGCTGACACCAGTAAAACGAACCCTTGCTCCTGCAGGCATCCCCTCGGACGCAATAAAACCCGCCGTTTTCGCTTCCTATAATAGGGGCCGTGATCTCGGTACTGCCGTCCAGGCCACCTAACATCGAAGACTCAGTTTAATCTTCTGGTATTTAAGTTAGAGGGGAGAGGAATTACAAATCTTTGCGTCCTGAGGAGCAGCCACTGCATAAACCCTATGCGGGACTCTCATCCACACACAGACCTTTTTCATAGGTGCTCCAATGCAGGTATAAGTCTTGCCAGTGGTCCATGATTCGGTGACATCCAGCCCGGCGCTAATAAATCCAACGTTGAACCCCCCACTAATAGTATAGCTAGAGGTATATGACTCGGTGAAAGCAACCTCGGCTGCGCCATCTCCAGCGTCATTCCAGGCGGTGAGCTGTTCGAACTTCCAAATAGTCTTCGTCTTGCCCTTGGCAGGCTCTAATTTACAGTTGGTCTTACAGCAGTCATTGTGATGATCAAAGATGCCGTACTGTCTTACAGCGAGCGATGTATCATTCCCAGGAATGGGATTTGCTCGCGTGAAGGGTATGACACTTGTAATTGACAAAGCAAGGAGTCCAACAAGTAGAATGGAAGGAATCATGGCGGGTTTCAAAGAGTTATTCAAAATGGGAGGAATATAAAAGCGATAAGGTTGTGATGTTGAGAATCCCCTTTTGAGGTGGAAGAAAGAGCTATTTGGAAAAGGACGAAACAGAAGACTTCGATGAGTACTTATAGGTAATTCACTCTCTCGCAAGACCAATCCCAATACTCTGCAATTGTTCTTCTGATGGACGCAGTTAGGACACATGTCCATCTGATCTCTCTGCTTGGTGCTCCAGCTCCTTCGGGCCGGTTCAATTCAATCTCTCAACTATACCTTGCCCATGTGAGCAACCACATGCCACCTCACAGCAACACCCTTTGTTTCATGTGGGAGGGAATTCAGAGTGACTGGCTGGACCATCTTTCGGACTTCGTTAAACAACACCCTCAGTTCAAAATGCTTTGAGGGGGTGATGTGGCTATGTTTCATCTCATGAGATTTCCAACCGACGGAAACTAGCATGTTGGAGATGCAAAGAACACAACTTTAAGGGGTTCCTGAATATTTACCCGGCTTGCACAAACTCGAAGAAGTAGGATGTCTTCCTCCAGATTATCTAAATTTTAACTCAATTCTCCAAACGTGCCTAGACAAAAGAACCCTCAATTAATGATACTATTATTACAGCTCTACTACCACTTTAGCAGACGTGTACGAAAATTTGTAATAAACCAATTCATCTCCTAGTATTCCTTGTCAATATATATCTTTTCACTCGTGGTAACTAACCGGCTAAGGGACTAAGTGAAGACTGGTTTACCCTATGGACAATTTTTAGTTTCGTTCCTCTCGGAGGGTGGATAGGTGTCAACAGTCTAACCTGTTAGGGGTCAAACTCTACTGGAAAGACTAAAACTCACAGGTTCGGAATTCAGAGACACCGCTCGATAGTGCGGTTGGCATATGCCAGAGAATCGGTGTGTGTTGACTAGCTAATCATGACCCTAGCTTCCCTTCTTTCTCTTCCCCTGTCGTATATCCTCACAAATACTTGCTCTTAAAATAAAATTATATTCTACTTTTCCCTCTAGAATCTGACTTGCTGGTAGCTCCTTGAGTGGTCGTGAAACATTACAAAATCTTCTCCTATTTAGACGATAAAATAGTCTCCATTCTAGTCTTAAGTCTAAACGGAAGAGGAATAAGCTGAGGTATAATTGCTACACTTAGCGAAGAAGAAAATCATAGTGAGTATAGAGTTCTTTTATGTCTGATATCGTTCTTGTTCAATAACTCAACGACTGCGGTATGTTTTGCAGAATATAGTCAATTTGACCGTTTCGGTCATACTAGACCGCCGACTATACACATAACCCCAATTGATGCTAGAATGAAGGCGACTTTAATGATCACAAGCTACTACATGTTAGACTGGTCGTACAAAGTTCACGAGTATGAAACGCCAACTTCAGACTTGCTTGATGGGGTAGGTGACAGCAAGGCAATATGCCACACCATCAAACCATGCCGTCAAAATGTGTCCAGCCTTGCTAGCCGATCATCGATAGGATGCTGAATTTCTTACTTTAATACCAATGAGAGGAAAGCGTCTTGGCAAGAATGAGAGTGCTCAAGGCAGCATGTTGGGAGTGTCTAAATGGACCAATACGATGACCGCTTGAGTACTCATTGTAGTAAGCTTGAAGGCAATCGAGAGGCAGAGTCGATCATGAAACAACACCAACTATTCGTAAACTGCTAGCTAATCACTATTGCGGCACAGAAATCCTACAATTCTGGGGCGATAAGTTTTCCAGGCTAATAGTACTCGCGGTTGCGCAATTTAAGGTAGTAGTAAGGGTGATAAAGTGCGGTTTCACGTAATGTACCAAAGTGAAATGAGGGTTCCAAATTAACTTATAAGTAGTTAGGATTATATGAGTTGCGCAACCGCAAATTTCTCCTGACTTCTTACAAATAGGAATCTTTTCTGAGACTAGAACCTGACACTTATTTCCCCATCAAAGAGCAAATATAATGCAGGAAATCCTTCTCTTTTTCCTCGCAACATCCGTGTCGGCCACAGGCACTAGCAATGGCATGCAAGAAGCGCATGGCTTTGGTGCTTCTGGCCCATACGACCTAGATGCATTCACTCGTGCCAACATGTCTCCGAATGCCACTGGGTCCGCCGATCTACAAGCAAAGAATCTCCATGGTACAGGTTATGCGGGATTCAACGTTATGTGGACTGCTTCTCTAAACATTACCGAAGTCACAAACCTCAATTATACATCACATCCAGCTGCAGACGTCATCACAAACTCGGTCATCAGTTTGAACTCGCACGGCATCTGGGCAAATGAGTCAGACTCAGGCTTGCAAGTTCAACTTGTGGTGTTTCCCGATCTCCCACGGTCGGTCACAGTCAATGGGCAGAAGGATACTGGAGACTGCGTTACCACGCTAGGAGAAGAATGTTTGAAAGATTATAATCAACTTATTTCTGAACACATAACAAGATCGGAGGACGCTTTTAGAAGTGGTTCAAACGTGACCGCGACCGCAACTCACCCATCACCCCCAAAGTCTTGCAAAGATTATCTTGGCGGTGAAAACGTCTCAGGCCGTATGTCCTTAATCTCACTCACGTCGAATTGAAGTCTTCATTAACTAATGATGTATTAGAATTAGGATCCAACTTTGTTGACGGTAGCCCACAGTTTTATTCCTCCTCGACGGTACATGATGCCAACAATTTGACAGCCTACGAGCTGGCTACCACACGCATCTGGCCCATGTTCCTAATTCAAACAGCAACTGGCGTAGGAGGCCTCACTGTGCGAGATAGCGAAGCCTCGAAGCAGCACTTGACCTGTCTAAGAGCCAACGGTACTGCGGAGGGGAGCATCAAGATTGGAAAAGTACCAAGTGGTACCACACGATACCAGATTAACGCCTGTGGATTTGTTGCGATATGCTTTGCGAGTTTGGTTGGAGAAATTCTCTGGTGATACTGAATTTTTTATGCAATAATCGAGAGGATTTCCACTCCTCTTTTGTATTTCCGCTTTTCCCGTTTTATTAGACCTCTTGAGACGAGATATTTGTAGTCCCCCATCCAGTCAGTCAGTTTCAGTGATCTGTGGTACAATAAATTCCAGCCACGCTGAACTCACAGTTTCCAATCTCTTGGCCTTCTAAATCTTCGCTCTCTACGCCTTTGTTTTCAAGTAATGCGTGTCGTCTCGTAGGGCTTCGTTAAAAATCTATTGCTAGTCTTATTTACGCAAGAAGTCATTTCCCCGCACCCACCCGAGCATAATGAAGATGTCGCAATGCGAATCATATGCGTGTGTAAGGCGCTTTAGAGTACTGTCGAGACTAGAAGAGATAGCACATCTAAGCTTCTCTCCCCTCGGGCGTATATTAAAAGCCTGTCACGAGGCTCTAGTATGTCAGCAATAGGCAATACCGAGTTCCTCCACGGCAGAGTTCACAACACTGAATCCTTCGGTTTCAAAATGTTGGTTTTGCAGGGAAGTTCAGTGGTCTATAGGTTACACACAGTAACTGCGCCACGGGTCAGCCTGCTAGCGGTTTTAAGCCGTGCAGCAAACCATGTCCAGTTGAATGCCCAGTGTATGTAATCCCCAAGATCACAGAAAACTAAAAAATCAAAGTTGGTTGTGAGATGTTCAGGCAAAAGCAAGTAAAGACGGGAAGAGCAGGTCTCGATCTCTCCCTGAAATGCTGCAGAAGGATCAACCTCGCTGTAAGGCTTTAGTAAAGTGAGGCTCGGGGTGAAGTAGCAAGCTCTTGGTCTCTCGCTTGTGCCGTTCCTACGAGCAAAAACTTGGGAAGTGAAACCAACATGACTTGCAGACACTGCCACCCAACATGCCAACAATAGGAGCACAATACTAGTAGGTTGGCAAATAAGATCAGGTAGAAATCGTCATTCTTGAATTTTTGGAAGATACATCGCTTTCATCGGTCGCAGGCGGTCAATGAGAAAGCAACTGACAGGGAATTAGTAAATGTTGGGGCGAGAGAGCTATTGCCTAGGCTCTCGAGCAGGCCAACAACATTATTTGCAGACATTGAGCTTGCATATCTTTCTTCCCATGAGGTTTGTTTCGAAATTCCATCTCCTATCACATTCCACTCGTGACGAATTGTAGCAACACAAAAAAGTTCGCTTCATTGCCCGTTGCCCCCAACATCCCGGTCCATAGGATCTTGCGCGGACATACAACTTTATTTCATCCAAAGGCATCATCCAAAATGCGCTCTATATATCTTATTGTCCCTTTCGCAAGTTCTGCCCTCGGAGAATTGCTCATGGGCTTCGGTCCAACATTTAGTGGGCGCGAGGAGAGAGTCGAGTTCGCCCCGGCCGACAAATCCCCCAATGCAATAAGCCCCGTCTCTATCGGCTGAGTAGAGGACGGTGAATACGCATCCTTAGTAACATGGATGGCAAAAATCAATGTTACGAACACCACCAACCTCAATAGCGTCAGACACAAACAAAAAGACTTGATTACCGCCTCAATCTTCAGTCTACATCCTCCACCCAGCGAGCATAAGTGGCTGGTAGACCCCTTTGACTCAAGCCACTCAATGAATGCCGTTTTTGGCTCTTGCTCATAAAATCTATGGCGATTTGGTCGCCTCTGTTTTGTCTTTCGGCAGCTATGCACTGCCTGATTACGTCTGCCCGGTGATTCCGAGACAAATACAAATTCTCTAAAAATTACACTGATCCAACCTCTGTTGTTTCTGGTAGGGAATTGGCTCGGAAGTTGACGAAGAATGATATCTTTGGATATTTCAATGTCGTAGTGCACATCCCTAATTCTGAAAGAAGAATGCCTGACTATCCAGTGCCATGAATCGGCCCACAAGTCATCTAATATCTATACAAACTAGGTAGGATAGAACTGAAATCATATCAACACGGTAGCTTACGCTTCAGGCAAAGCGACCTTCAAATGGTAAGGTATAATGCAGGACAAATACAACCAAGAGTCTGGCCTCAAGAATCCCATACATTATTACTATATATCCTCGAATTTACGACACATGTCCGTAATGTCAAACCGAGATTTTGGCTGTTTTCCTCCATCGCCAAGATCGGTGTACACGATCACATCGATATCACTATCACACTATATCTAAAATTAGATTTTATACCCGGAGCCGCAAAATTATGCCACTATGCCGATTATACGATATTAAGACAGCCGGGCAAGATTTCCATAGTTTTAGCTGGGCTTTACAAATCACTTTTTGATTTATAGTGGCGACGTTGTTAAGCTGTAATTGATGCTAATGGTGGACCTACAACCTACCTACTCGTAGGAATAAAGCAGATCATTAATGACCCACACTAACTTCGAGCAACGGCTCGACTTCATTCGAACTATAATTCGACAGTAGTATGGATTGAGTACTATTACCACCGACCTAATCGAATATAATCCGTAATGTATATTCCCCTACAACAATTTCGTCTACCGCGTGGAACTCTCTCGTCCTACTTCCCCCTCATCCTAACGCCGGAGAGTGCTTAACGCGCCAGCTACCTTAGTACCGTTACGATCCCCGATTCTACCTAGCATTGTCGTCATGCGCCTTAGTAATACTACCGCGGGATTTAACGAGTAGAACCGAGTATAGAATGAGGTCGAGGCAATGTCCCTCGCCCATAAAGCCCTCGCCCCTCGACAGATTGTCCCTACTGTCTATGGATGGGCAAGCGCTGTGAAAGATTAGGGCTAGATTCTGATAGAACACATGAGAGGCACTCCGCTCGACGAAAAATTCGAAGAAATAAGCTCGGATAATAAAAACAAAACTCTAAAAGAAGTTACGGGTATCGTTTAGGCCATGTAGTAGTATGAGCTATTAGAAAGCATTTAAGGATTCGGCGGCCTAGATTTTTAATTGTGACGGAAATATCATTAGTGCCCCACTTACTGTGTTTTCCTACGGACCTTTCACGACATATTTAATGCTAGTTAAGGGCGCCCTATGTGAACAACTTGCCTCTACCGACAAGAGTCCTATTCTTCGTGGCTGGACAGCCTAAGACACTCGGGCTAAGCTAGAGAGGTTTATCACTAAAGATGTTAATCGAATACTATAAAATATTAACACTAAGAAGGAATGACTTGTTTATGGAGATTTCGGTACGTTTAGTTGCTACATTCTAACCTCTGCCCCGATTTCGTACAGATCCGACAAATCCGAGCACGTTAAACCACAGTTGTGAACAATTTCTTGTTTGATAGAGAATCTAGTCAAATTACCGCTATCCTTGACTTTGACTAGGCGCAGATTAGCTTAGTAGTAGATGAGATATTATAGTACGGTCTTTTCATAAACGCTACGCTCGGCTTCCGGGCCCCTATGAGTAGGACCTGGACCGTGTTTCGTTACGGCACGCCCTCTTACACGGTTTCCCCTTCCCCTTATCTACTTTATCTCGAAGCGTTAGATGGGACATAGTAGAAATGTGAGATAGTTAACTTACAGAGGTTAGTGTAAAGAGGCCGAGCACGCTCGAAGGAATCGAATTCTTGTCTCGCTTATATATGCTCCTAGATATGATTTGCCCTGATATACTATGTAACGAGGTTATTATAAAGGAGCAGAGAGACGATAGAACGGGAAAAGGAAGCTACGGGAGAGCTTCTAGAGCGTTTTTTACAGGAGAATCAAGCCTGAGCCGGTACTGTTATTTTTGTGTAGTGTAATATATTAGCCTCGTGAATTTCACGGACTACAAATGATAGGAGCCGAGTGCCTAGGGGTAATCAAAAATCTGTGGCTGTCGGTTGCTTTTTTGGGCGCAAAGGGTCGGGGGTAAACTGTACGATACTAAGATAGGTAAGGTATTCCGCAACTATGAAAAGGTCAACGCTATGTGGGTACTTCGTCACAGTAAGGTTAATTTAGATCAAACCCCTTTTTCCTCGGGCCGATCATATTGTTCTCCGATTGGCTTCTATAGCGAATTCTGCCTCTAATCATGACTCATTACGAATGCTAAGGAGGGCTCTTAGCAGAGGTCCCGTGCCGCCACCAGCCGCCACCAGTGAGAATATTAGTACACTTGTAGATTATTTTGGTAGTGGAATACCTATAACTAAGCAGAGGAATTGCCCTGAAGAGTTAAGAGAAGCCTACTCCTTCTAGGGCTCAAGCAAATACGAGATTTTGAAAAGGAAGGGGTTTCATTCAAGTGGCAGACACATCTGTCTAAAAATCGTTTGACACTTAACCCCTGGAGGAAATAGTGATAGGAGAATGGTTATATTTGGGTATGAACAAAAAACAAATGATTTTGCTCTGTGTATGCAACAAGAGCTCGCGATGCAAGTGAAGCAAACGATGCTATCTCACAACGCCCCAGCGCCACGCATTTGTTTTCCGAAAGAGAGTTCGACAATCATGCCACTGACCGCACATATGTAAATCACAAGCTTGGTGGAAGTCGAATCCAAAAACCACATTATCACGACTCCTACCACTTCCCCAAGCTATGTCCTCTCATTACTACCTGGTGCTCTTCTTGTCAGCATCAAGATCTTCATCTAACAGCTTTGCTCTATCGTTGGTACTCGCACTTCCGTCTACTGTCGGACTCGTCTCTCCATCGAACATAGGATCGTAGTCTTTGCTTCCTGTTTTGAGATGCTGCGGCTTTCGCACGGATTTACTACTCGAGTTTTCGCCTTTGCTCTGGCTCCCTTTGCTACTCCCATCCGCTTTCGCAAGGACTTCTGGGTCCTCGTCCAAATCACTTTCGTCAAGATTTCCTGGGTCCTCATATCTTGGCCCGTCCCTTGTAGACCCCTCGTCATCATCTGGTATTCTCTCATGATCTTGATCTAGATTCTGCTTCTTGATGAAGGAATCGATAATATAGTATTGTGTCGCGTTCATGATGACGGGGAAGATCAGCATCACGAACATGATCTGAAGCCATTCTTTGCCTTCCGTCCATCGTAACGCCCAGTCTCCAACTCGTGATATCCATGGCAGAGCAAGGAATATTATCAGGACGCAGAATTTCATTCCCATTAAACCTAGGAAGTATATCAAGGATTGTTTGGCCCACCAAGAAGCTTTGGGTGGACTGCCATAGTTTCCTGATTCGATGGATTCGCGTGGGGCTCCGAAAGGTGTTCGTGCGAAGAGTGCTGTGAATATTCGGAGGAGAAAGATTAATATAGGTATGCCGATCGTGGTCTATTTTCTCATATCAGCATGGAAATTTAGCAGACTCCATGACCAACAACTTACATCGATCGCTAGATTTAACAGGTAGAACGAGCAAGGATTTGGCTGATATTTGCCATTCTCATCCACCGCCCGTCGCATTTTCGACACAGTCTGGGGGTCCACCTTCATGCTGAACTGTCCCGACGAAAGCATGCTCATAAGCAGGTTCGCGATATGGACCAATACACTGCCGACAACCTGCTTCGACACGTCAAAGAACCATATCTTGACCGGTCGCTGGGGTCGCTCTCTCCATCTCTTGTATACCAGAGCCGATAAGGCTAATATTCCTAGCGCCCCTTGTACCAGAATCGCAAAGCCTCCTAGGATATTACATTCGCCGTTTGGCGGTTCCTTTGGTCCTCCATTGGATCCTCCTTTTGATGACTCTGATATGGCTGTTGAAGCAGCCGTTGCGATAGCGGCGATCGTTGAGGAACTAGAGGTGGCTAAGTCGGTCGTGCTAGGAAGCAAGGATGAAGACGTAGTTAACGCAGACTTGAGGAAGCTTGTAGTCGTAACATCTGTCAGTAGAGAGGCGAGCGAGGGCTCTAAGCCCGGTGGAGGAAGCATAGGCTGGATGTGGCGTGTAGCTGGAGGAGGGAGATGTTTATATTCGCTCTCGATAACAAAGTAAAATACTCGAGTATTTCAATCCGAATCAGACTGGATCTGACGATTGTGATTCAATCAAAAGCAAGGGTATCCAGGGGCTCGTGGGTGCGGGGCCGCTTCAGGTTCGAAGCTGGGGTATCGTATTGCGTCGTATTGCAAGAAGAAAGAAATATAAAAGAAGCAGCTTCAAGAAGTGAAATGGATGGAAAATGAGGTGTGGACGGAGTTATCACGAACGATGACAATGCCATAAATATCTCCTTCTGGCCAACTGGACTTGGACGGAATACGGAATACGGAGTTCGTAGTTCGGAGTTCGGCTGTACGATTAGCCTCGCCTCAGCCTCATTCAACCTGAAATTGCTTGGTAAGCCGATACGGAGTATTAGGTCAGTACGAACCGTGGCTTACCAGGGGGTGTCAGAATTACGTTCCGCCCTCCAAATTAGCCGAATTTGCATCAAAATCACTTATTATTAAATTATATACTTAATAGCTACCATAATTCACTTTTAATTATCTTATCTAGGTGCTCTACGAGCTGCTCTATCCTCCTAGGCAACTCAAGTATCCGTGCACGTACTTCTGCAAGTGTAATTAAGCTATATTCCTCCTGAATAACCCTCTTATAGCCCTCTGCCGAATGCCATGTCCTTTTCTTGACTCGAGCCTTGAGTATATTCCAAATTGCCTCCTGAGGATTGACGTCTGGCGAGCGAGCAGGATGCTTAATTGTTTCGATATTTACGGCCTTTTTAAGCTTGTCTTGTAGGCTGTCAGGACGGTGTGGAAGGGTATGGCCATGAGATTTATCATTGTCCTCTTGAAGTACGAAATGATGTTTCCACCCCTTAAGGTCGAAGCGCTGGCGTAGAGTATAGATTGCTGTAATTAATGTAGGTAAAATATTCTCCGAATAATACTTTCCTGTCATAGAATTACCCTGTGGTTTGACTTCAACTAGGTGCGGCGCCGACGCCTCCCATTCCTTTATCCTAAGCTGGAATTGCTCGTCGTCTTCGTATTTAGACTTTCGTGGCTTCGGTGGTCGTCTAGGTTGCTCGATATGTGGCTCTTCGTCGTGGTAGAAGGTTAATTCCGGTGACATATCCCACCAGTTACACCACCCGGTAACATGTAATGTCACGCCAGTCTTCTTGCCTCGCATTTGTATATTCTCTGGCTATAACCTTGTTCCTTCTTCCCGTAGGATAAAACCAGCTTGTTAGGCACTTGGGTCGAAGTGTGCCTCGTCCGAAAAGACCTAGAATTGGTACGTATCTTCAACCGTCCCTCCCTTATACTTTCGCCGTGTCGACGGCGATCATCGATGTTCTACTGTGAAAATGAGGATTTCGAATACGCCATCTTATAGCGCCGGGCGCCTTTAGTCTCTTTAAAAAGACGGCGAGTTAATTAGCGGCGTGAGACGTTAATGCCGTGGAATTCGATTTGAGCCTCTAAAGCCTAGTCTCGGACTAGGTTTCGCGATAGCGATATAAGTATGTATATTGTCTCTTTTGTGACTCTAGATAGCCTTCCTAGATTCGTCGTAAGGGTGCGTGTTCGATGAATAGTAGGAGATCCTAATTCACGTCGTTACTAAAGCCAGTTACGGCCTGTTCTGGTGGTAATGCTAAATGGGTCGTAAATCGAGGCTAGAGTCTTACTTAGCGTCGTAGTATCGTAATCTCGAAAGAATTTAATCCTTCTTTTAGTAGAACAATCTGCCGTCGATATAGGACGTTCTAGCGTAATTTGACGCGCGTGGGAGCGTGTGTTGTAAGCTATTATTGTGGTTGAAGTCAAGGTGTTATGTAATTACGATTCCTGATTTTGGGTGTTCTGCTTAAGTAAGGGCGGAACGTAATTCTGACACCCCCTGGTGTTGTCAGGACTCAGATTTGTAAGGCCTTAGCCATACGGCTGAGGGCTATTTATACTCCTGTAAGGTGGCCTTGAACACACCATCAATTCCGAGAACAAATAAGTCAAGATAAGAACGACAACCATGGAGAACACTGAAACAATACATTTGACCTCCTTATTTGAGTGATCCTGATACCTGTGCACTTAGCTTTCCTTGGTCATTATCATCGTCCATTTTTAAACCTCCTTTACCAATTTCGACTTAATAATGATATCGTCCAAACAATATTCTCACATCATAGTTGGAAGTGGCGCATTCGGTGCTAGCACTGCTTATCACCTCTCCAAATCTCATCCTCAAGCAAGAATAGCTCTTGTTGATCGGTCTCCCTCCTTTCCAAGCCCTCTGGCAGCGTCCCACGATTTCAACAAAATCGTACGAGCAGATTATGGAAACACGTTCTACTGTGGTCTTGCCCTTGAGGCTCGAGTGGCTTGGATGTCTGATCCTTTATACACACCTTTCTATCATCAAAGCGGACTTGTGAATATTGAAGATACCGGACTGGGCCGGCGAATTATTGACAGTTATGTGAAACATAGCGATACTCCTGGCGCCCTCATCATCAGCCCTGAAGAATTGAAAGGTCGTTATAATGGACTCTACAACGAGACTAATTACAATGGTGTCAGTGAGATCTATTTCAATCCAGTCAGTAGATGGGCTGAAGCTACACCAGCTGTAAATGCTGTCGTCGAGGCAAGTCGTGCTTATGGAGTGGAACTTCTTCAAGGTGATGTCGAGAGCTTGCTTTTCGATGAGCATGAAGGTTGTTCCGGGATACTATTAAAAGACGGCAGAAAAATAGAGGCAGAAAAGGTCATCCTGTCAACAGGAGCTAGCACAGCAAAATTGCTAGCGCAGAGCGCACCTAAGCGAACCAGTTTCCAGTCCGGTGACAGAATTACAGCCGCTGCAGTTGTGACAGGCATAATCAAACTTGACTCGGACCAAATGTCAGAGTTCAAGGATTCGCCAGTGTTGATACATGATATGAAGGGAGTAATGGGTAACAACAAACCTTTCAAACAGAAGCGAGTGTTCACTAATATTATATTTAGGCCAAGTTCTTCCTCCTACGCTAGATGGCTTGTTGAAGTTTTGTGTAGATGTAAGTTTCAAGAACTCTGTCTACCACGAACCTTCTAGCCAGACGATATCTTCCCCTCCGGACACCCATGATCAAGACCAACACAATATACCCAATAGCCTGAGATTTGAATGTCAAAAAGTTGTCCAAGATATATTTGGAATGAAGCTTGTAGAATCACATTTTGACTCCCTCCGGATATTCTGGTAAGTATGACAGCCATTAGAAGTCTGCTTCATGCTCATTCAATAGGGATGGTATCACGCCAAACCAGGAGTTCATAATCTCCAGACATTCTCGTTGTGCCAACCTGTATATCGCAACCGGAGGCTCATTCCACGGTTGGAAATTTCTACCAATAGTCGGAAAATATGTTACTCAATTACTTGATGATAAGCTGAGTGACAGTCTTCAGGCACGGTGGGCTTGGGATAGAGACCAGCAAGGGGATGCCCATGAGAAGATTGTTCCTCGTCGAGAGCTAGCTGATCTTCTATGATTGCTTTACTCATCTTGTGTTCTGCGAGTTATTCTCTGCTGGATCTCAAGCAAGAGTACGAGGTCGTCCCAAATCAGCGAGGGCCCAAACAAATCGTTCTAATTTAGAGAATTCTTCATATTGGAAACAAACTCAGTAGTAAGAGTTGGGGCCACCACACACGGCCCACTTAAGCGAGACACGTCTGCGGCTCGATTTTTAATACTCTCTTTTTAAATATTAATTATTAACTAACGATCAATCAAATCGCCTTATAATTCACGATAAGTGACACTCTTATATTAAGTTCTCCACCCCAGAAAGAAAAAGGCGAATGGCCCACTCCCGTACGCGCCGTAGTACGTAGTTTATAACGCGACGGATTTTCCTAGCGCGAGATCGTCTCTAAGACCTACCTTCCACGACGTACTATTCGGCGTATCCTACACTAAGAAACAAGCCGGCGACTACGCAAAAAGAAGGACCGGAAGCCTCATTTGGTATCTATTAGACAGATCCGCTAATGCATCCGCCATATCTTAAGAGATTAGTCCACTCGTCGGCTCTCATTTGCGTAGGTTAAAGCCCAATTATGAGTCCTAGCCTCTGTACGCACCATTCACCGAGAACTACGCCTTACAGGCTACCGACGCTGCATATCATGCCCGAGACCTTATATATCACGTAAGTAAGCTAAGAAGAGATTAGCTTTTGCTTTGGCGCACCGGTGGTGGGGAACGTCGGATAATGCAGCCCATAGGAAGGACGGCAAGCTAGGGGGGGATTGGAGGAAGGTCATATGGTCTGATGAAGCTATATTTGAGGTTGGGAAATGTGGAAGGATCTGGGTTACACGCCGGGTAGACGAAAAATGCTATACAGATTGTATGCGGTCTGTTTACAGGTCGGGGAGGTTCTCGGCCATGATTTAGGGGGCTATTTGCTGGGATTACAAGTCGGAATTGGTGTTTATGGAGAAGCTTCCTGGCCGTAAGGGTATTTGCTCTAAGGCCTACCTCTAGCAGGTCTTACAACCTGTGGTTTTCCCGTTGTTTGACCACCTAGGTCCGGAGTATATCTTCATAGAAGACGGAGCTAAGGTCTATGCCGGGAGTGCTAGACTCCCACGGCTAGAACATGGGTTCACGGTTTTAAGTGGCCCCCTTCTTCACCAGATCTGAACCTAATAGAGAAAGTGTGGCGATAGATGAAAGAAGAGCTAAAGAAATTACTATATGTACTAAAAAATAGGGAGGATACGTGTAGGGAGCTCCAAAAGCTATAGGACTAGGTGGACCCACGTGACTTCCGGCATTACACAGAGTAATTGACCTGTAAGATTGAAGATGTAATTGAAGTACGTGGATTAGCTACTATTAATTAATCTGTATTTTTAATTTTAAAATAAAATATTTATAAATCAATGAATAATTAATATTTAAAAAGAGAGGGTCAATTTGATGGTTTTCGCTTAAGTGGGCCGTGCGTGATGGCCCCAACTCTTACCATTCTCCCAGTTTCATACCTCCTATCAAGTCTCGCTCTCACTACTAATCTTATGATCGCTAGGATCGGAGCTACATTTCAGTGCATTAATCTCGCTTGTAGTGACGATTTGGCTAGGCTTTAGCTCGCTCCTAACATCTACCTCGCCCTTTACTTCGACAACGCCTTTAACATGGACCTCAGCTTCTGCCTCGATCTAGCCTTTAACTTCCACCTCCCCTTTAACTTCCATCGTGCCTTTAGCTTCGGCCTCGACCTCGCTTTTAAATTCCGCCTTGACTTCGGCCTCGATCTGGGCTTTAACTTCCGCCCCCCCTTTAACTTCCATCGCGCCTTCAACTTCGGCCTCGATCTCGCCTTTAACTTCCGCCTCTTTAACTTCCACCTCTTTAACTTCCACCTCTTTAACTTCCACCTCTTTAACTTCCACCTCTTTAACTTCCACCTCTTTAACTTCCACCTCTTTAACTTCCATCGCGCCTTCAACTTCGGCCTCGATCTCGCCTTTAACTTCCGCCTCTTTAACTTCCACCTCTTTAACTTCCACCTCTTTAACTTCCATCGCGCCTTCAACTTCGGCCTCGATCTCGCCTTTAACTTCCGCCTCTTTAACTTCCACCTCTTTAACTTCCACCTCTTTAACTTCCATCGCGCCTTCAACTTCGGCCTCGACCTCGCCTTTAACTTCCGCCTCTTTAACTTCCACCTCTTTAACTTCCATCGCGCCTTCAACTTCGGCCTCGACCTCGCCTTTAACGTCCGCCTTGACTTCCGTCTTGATCGGGGCTTTAACTTCCACCTTCTCTTTAACTTCTATCGAGCCTTTAGCTTCGGCCTCGACCTCGCCTTTGACTTCGACCTCGACTTCGACCTCGACCTCGGACCCGACATCTTTGGTGCCCTGAACTTCGTTCCTATTAAAGCCATCGATGCCATCAGGAAACTTTTCAAGTAGGCGTCTAATTTCTTCCATTACACTAAAAAGAATTAGTAAAATCTCCACCTAAATTGCGGTGATGAAGTTATCACTGTGCCCTGAGTCTCACTGTCCAAGAGTCCCAAAGAGCAGAGACAACAATGTCATTACGCCTACTTAATCATTAACCTTGCCGATAGTGGTGCCGCTGCCATGAACATACAAAGAGTATAGAGCATTACGGTCGTCAAAGTCATCTACGGGCTCCGATTGAACCACAACCTTTGTATACTCATCGAGATGAGGTTTATTTAACAAATATCTTGGGTGTCGCATCAGAGATAATTCAACTTTGTGAAATGTCGTCAGCTTACGGAACACGGAGGGCACTCTTGTGAGGAGTTCTCAGAAGACTTACATTCATTGTGCATATACGCTACGCAACTGTCGAAAATCATCAATTCCTGCGTGTCGATATTGGTTGCGCAATTTCCGTGCCACAGATCTCCGTGGCATAACGTAGGTTTTATACTTCTGTTGCCTGTTTGGAGAGGGCGTAACAAGCGTGGTATGATCGTTTCGAATAGTTGTTCAATGAGTTGGTCCATTTCGTCATCTTTGCCTCGAACGCTCTTCTCCCACTCGACCTCTTCTCGAAGTTGACGCGCGAAGAACACCTCCCAAGAGTCGCACCAGTCAGTCTGCAGACGGAAAAATCCTTTGTATGTTGTAATTGGAAAGCCAAACTTGCCAGTTGGTGAGATGGAGTCTGTGTGGAGTTTTGCTAGCAATTTGGCAAGGTCTTTCGGTTTTGGAGCTTTGTCCCGCATATCACAAAACTCGGCGATATAGAAATGCTTTGTCTCGTCCTCCTTATAGGTTCCATAGGCAATGGGCAGTGGGATATTGTCGGGAATTACTGCTCTCAAGGCAACCTGGCCCTCATATTCCCCCCTCACCATCTCCAATCCCTTCTCTTTATCAACAACCTACGAAATTAGGACTGTGTGTTTGCGTTATAGGGGGGAATGACTAGCTACCTTCATGAAGTATGCTTTCGAATTTCCCTCGAGGGTTTGAACGACCACTTTATAACCATCCGACCAATTTGTTTTCCCGTGTGTCGTCACTTCAACAATATTCGCTCCCTCTGGAAGCACTTCTCACAGTTAACTTGAGCTCAAGATCTAGTAGGGTAGGAGTCTACAAGTTACCGGACCGAACTGCTTCATCCATTGATAAGGTTGGCGTCTGGAACTTTAAGTATAGCTAGTCTCTACGCACTAATCATAAGTCAGACCCATAGCCTCCTAGTTTTTCCAAGAAGTGATAGACCAGGCTTTGTTCCTAATCCAAATTATGTAACATTCCTCATTCTCCCAGTACTTTAAAGGCAATTTGGTAGATTATCCTCGAGGTTTCAGAGAAGGAAGTGTGGTATAAGGAGAGTAAGTCCTCGAGATCTTACCTTCGCAGCTTTCCCTTTTATCACTTTATCCCCTTTCGAAGTTTTGATGTCTTTGGGATAGTGTCAATGGTGAAGACGTGCGAGGACAATTCTTGGGTAGGAGTGGATATATACATATATCGACAGGTTTCACTACACGCCGGCCACATCCGTGTCGCCTAGAGTTATTACATGGAGGGCTAACTAAGGCGCCTAATGTGATGGCTAACTGGTTGATTGTATCCGGAATCTAAATATACTGCCCCGCGACTTTCTCCTTTAGATAGCCGCTGCTCTCTGATTTGCTTACACCCCACGATACAACGCTGTGTGCTGGCGGGTTGAAAGTGCTTGAAGAACACTAAGAACGCCGCGTCCTCGCATACTTTCTCGTCTACCCACGAATCACGATGTACCATTTCCAGCCGAACATGTACCCAACAATCTACCATAACCTCGGATGCCTGAAACCTTCGAAGCAAACGAAGCATTGTGAATGTGAAAAGCTACGCACTCTGAGCCCTCGCATAAAGAATGTCGGTGAGTAGTTGGGGGGAATGCAAAAATCGTGGAAGTGGCATTGACAATAACACAGGTCGGATCGCGACGGACGGTTCAATTGCGTTCGCCAAAGACCTCGGACAGTGCGGGCAGTGGCTTCGCTGATGTGGTGTCTACACGATCATTTTTGGAACGTAGATTTGGAGGCTCCTGGACTCGAACTCGGACAAACACCTCGCCAGAGACGGAGCGAGGGCCTCTTGGGTTAAATCTTCTCCATCTCGCGGCAGAACCTTTAATCGACATAATATTTGTGCATGGGTTACGCGGCGGGTCTATCAAGACTTTTCGCAAAGATGAAGATTCTCGATTGTTCTGGCCACAATACTGGCTCCCTGCCGACTCTGATTTTGCTAGTGCCAGTATCCACAGTTTTGGGTATAACTCAGATTGGAGTGACAAAAAAGATAGTATCTTGAATGTCCATGATTTTGGAAGGGCACTACTAGAGGAAATGAGAAATTCTCCACATCTCAGAAGACATCCCACAGTAATTGACGAGCATGATGGAACATCCAAAGCAACCAGTAGCCTGACCTTTTGCTAGAATCCTATCATCATGGTTGGCCACAGTATGGGTGGTTTGGTGATCAAGAAGGTTAGTCTACGTGGGACATATTGTCTTGAGATTGTAGCTGAAATTGAAAGGCATATCTTCTCTCACGTCAAGACAAGAGCCGACCTGAATTTGGCAGCCGGATGAGATGTATATTCTTTCTTGCAACCCCACACCGAGGATCGGATTCAGCACAACTTCTCAACAACATGCTCAAAGTGTCAGGGGTTATGTCGTCTCGTGAATACGTGACAGATTTGGAAAAAAGCTCTCTGTCCACTCAGTCAATCAACGATGAATTTAGAATGTTCGAGGACGACCTTTTGCTATGGTCATTTTACGAAACTTTGAAGACAAGTTTGGGAATGTCGTCAGCTATGATCGTAGAGAGAGATTCTGCAGTCCTTGGTAAGTTTGTTGTTGAATTCTCTAGGAGGTGCTAAGAAGTTTTAGGCTACAAGAACGAGAGGACCCAGTATATCAATGCGAATCACCGGGAAATCTGCAAGTTCGATCACCCTCTAGATCCTAACTACTTAGCGATTAAAAATGCTTTGGCGTCAGCCGTTGACGAAATACTGCAGGCTGGTATGTACGTCACCCTTCTGATCATGCAGAAAACTAATACCTTGATAGACATCGGGTCTAGAATAGAAAGACGACGTAAAGAGATGAAAATTTTGAGAGAGTTCATAGGCATCTTGGATACTCCTGAAAACGAGTGTGCGGCCAGAGAAGAAAGCAAAATTTATGGCTCCTGCGCTTGGTTAGAAGACAGAGAGAATTTCAAAGACTGGAGGAATACCCTAGATGTCACGAGAGTGGAGAGGTCTGTCCACAAACCATTGTGCTACTGGTTGAGCGCAAAGCCTGGCTCCGGCAAATCAGTCCTCGTAAGCCATGTTGTTTCGCATCTCCAAGAATTCAATCTAGATTGCTCCTATTATTTCTTCCACCATGGGAACAAGAGTAAACAAACGCTTAGTGGTTTACTCCGCTCACTCGCATATCAAATGGCTCTCTCGAATGCTGTTATACGAGAGAAGCTCCTCAAATTGGAAGAAGACGGTGTCATGTTCGATAAGGACGATGAAAGGGCAATATGGCGTAAGATTTTTGTGGCAACGATTTTTCATGTAAGTCAATTCGTTTGCCTAAGAGGTAGTGGGCCCAGTGACTTACTTCCTGAGAAGACTCCCCTTTATCGACCACAGTATTGGGTTATCGATGCACTAGATGAATGTGTTAGATATCCCGAGTTTTTCACAATGTTGAGTAAGATCGAGGCAGCGTTTCCGCTTCGAATTTTTGTCACTAGCCGCCTACTTCATGACATCCAGTCAAATTTCGTACGACTTGGAGATAGAGTTATTTCGTCAGAGATGCGACTCGAAGACACAATGAAAGACATCACACGTTATATCCAAAGCAGGGTCCAAAGACTACCTTTGGAAAGAGAAGAAGATAAACAAGTGCTAGCTCGCAAGCTTGAAGCAAAGTCTGGTGCTTGTTTTCTATGGGTAAAGTTGGTGCTGGATGAATTAGAAATGGTTTACAGCGATGCCAATATCATTACAGTCCTAGATGAAATCCCGGAAGGCATGGTCCCTTTCTACAAACGAACGATAGATACAATGCATAAGAACCTGCGCGAAAAACAGGTAACTAAGGCCATACTTCAATGGACCGTCTCGGCTACGCGTCCACTCCTTCTCTCCGAGTTACAAACTGCTCTGAATTTGGACCTTGGGATCAACGTGTTCAGTATTCGAAGATCAGTGGAAGACTTATGCGGCCAGCTAGTCTATGTCGACCACACTGACACCGTACGCTTTGTTCACGCGACTGCGAGAGAGTTTCTTCTAAGCGAAGATGCCTTGGATTTTCGCATTAACAAGCATGAAGCTCATGAGAGGCTGGCTCTAAGCTGTCTAAAATATCTTAGCGGCGATGACATGAAGCCTCCACGTAGCAAGAGGTTCATCGACACAGCACGGCAAACACCAGTATCTCCTTTTAGAGGTTACGCATGCAATTCCTTCTCCGAACATGTCGTGGCAGTAAATACTGAAGTTGATAGCATTCTTGTCGCATTGGATCATTTCTTGAAGAAGAACGTGCTCTCATGGATCGAGTACACCGCCCGCCAAGGCAGTCTCTACTTTCTCAGTCGTACGGCTAGGAATTTGAGGGGATATTTAGACCGTCGAGCCAAATATCGTTCTCCGCTTGGCATTCAGGTTGAAACTGTTAACGCTTGGGCTACTGATCTGAACAGGATTGTTTCAAAGGTTAGTGTTGTTCATTCATATCTCAGATAGCAATTGGTGAAGTTGCCACCAGTTGTACAGTACATCATCGATTCTGGCGAAGTTTTGACAGTACGTATGCTAACCCAAAATAGTTCGGTGCTCCACTACTCTCATATCCTTCTTCAACCTACTTTCTTCTCCCTCCACTATGTCCAACGAATTCTGCGATCTTCCAGCAGTTTGCCAAATCTCCCGGAGGACTTGTACTTACTGGTGCATCGACTAGTGACTGGCAAGATTGCATTACAATTCTCGATTTCAAAGAAGGAGAGCCAACGTCAGTTACATGTGGGGAAAGATTTTTTGCGATTGGATTTGAGGAAGGCGACATTAAATTGTACAACAAAATCAGTTGTCAATTGGAGAAAAGTGCTTGGCATCACGAACCAGTAGATTTGCTCCAGTTCGATACATCGGGGAAGGTACTTGCATCGGCTGGCTCGCGATCTGTTAAGCTTTGGAATAGCGATGGCATAGAGCTGTGGACCCAAAAGACACATTCCCGTTGCATAGGGTTCTCCTTCGAGGCCACAACACTCATGGGCGCCTGTATGAACGGCCATGTAGTCACTTGGGATCTGGCTACAGGAATCCCGGTTGCGGAGCATGTTCACGAGTACCAGCAAGTGTCCAATGACTCTAGCCATGCAAACCAAGCCAAAGCTCCATACGTGGCTTCATTTTCTCCTGATATGGAGATTGTCGCCATTGGGTATCGTTCACCACACGTGTGCCTCTTCAGTCTACAAGACCATGAATTTTTGGGATGCGTCACACACGAAGCCACTAAGCCAACAATATACACGCTGCTCTTCAACCCAAACCCAAACATTTGCCTTTTAGCTGTCGCATATGGCGACGGCACTCTTTCGGTATTTGAACCATGGTCGTGCGAAGAGATTGTCTCGGTTGAAGCGGGAGAGTCATACCAAGGATTGAAATCTCTTGCCTCAAGTCCAGACGGTCGAACCCTAGCTAGCACAGACAGTATTGGCTATCTGAAGATTTGGGACTTTGAAACTTTGACACTACTCTATAGAGTAACATCATCTGACTTTGGTTTCAGAATGATAGCATTCAGTACCTATGGAGATCGCATCGTGGATATTACTGAGTCGAGACTCAAGGTGTGGGAGCCTTCTATTTTAATTCGCAAGAGCATCGAGGATGATGTAAGTGTGAGTGACGCGGCTACATTGTTAGCGATCGAAAACGAAGACACTTCATCAGCAACAGCAGCGACTAAAATTACAGTCATGGCTTGTCATCCCGTACTACCTTTAGTCTTTGTTGGAAAGTACAACGGGATTGTCGCCATGAAGAACATCGCGACGAATAATGCCCAGGAAATTCTCTACACTCACGAGCTTAATGCGTTCTTGACCGCAGTGTGTGTCAGCTCCCACCATATTATTGCATCTGGAGATGTCAATGGAAGAGTTAAGGCATGGAAGATGGAGAAGCTGTCTACGGGAGACCTTCGACTAAAAACTTTACAGTTGGAGAGACATTACCGCAGACCCATTAAGCAAATATTAATTAGTCCCGATAGCACAAGAATACTTGTTTCTACCGCTACGACTGACACGGTCATTTCGTTAGGACCCAATGAGCAGCTTGGCGTCACTTTGTCTACCGAATTCGAGAGGAAATTATGGATGTGTCAAACTAGCTCTTCTATACCTTCGGAACTTTCGCTCATCGTAGACGGCAAAATTCGATACTTTGAGTGGAGGAATTACCCTGAAACTCAACCAGCGAAAACAAAGACCTTAAGCGAGCCCGAAGAAGATGTAAACTACTCCGCGATCAAAAGCATTGCCTGGACTGGCGACACCAAGTTCATGATCATCGACTATTTCCAAGCTGATTTATCAAAATCCACTCTCGCTATATATAGTCACGCGTCCCTCGCGCCTTCTGATACGACTGCTGGAAGTGAAGCTATCTCGTTACCCTTGACCCTCCAAGATAGCATTCATTATTTCGTCGGAACTTCTGGCAATCGAATAGTCTTTCTAGATGCTGATTCTTGGCTATCTAGCTTCGAAGTAGACCTCCCAGAATATACTAGCTACACAAGACATTTCTTCATGCCGAACGAGTTTGTGGATCGAGAAACGGGCGTTCTGCCATCTATTGCTAAGGATAACGCGATTATTGCAGCATATGGCGGCGAAGTGGTTATCATTAAGAATGGGCTGGGATTTTCTGACAAAAAAGAACTAACGTTTACCTCCGAGGAAAGTGGTCTAGCTTAAGAATCTAGCTATACCGACGTCAAGTTATAATCTTAAGCCTAGCCACATATTCATAGTCTACTCCAGCTACTCTATCCTGTTGTCTTCATATCCACAGCACCTCTAACTTGCTGATTTTCTCTGCTCATCCAGTTACCACTAAGCCTTTGGCAACACAGCCCTCTCCTCGTCTTTCGCAACCGCAGCCCCGTCCACACCAGACATCTCCTGTTTCAAATACAGTGGCTTGGAATTAGGCCCCTTCCTACTTTTCGCGAGTTCCTTCTTCGACCTCTTGGCATCTCTTTCTAGTCTCCATTTCATTCCTTTGAATCTAATTAACCACACAAGCCCCACGCCCCCAAGGCATGTCACACCAGCAACAAGCGAGAAGAATGGACCCACCCCCATCTTTGAGATCAATGGTGACATTACAGCTACACCCCCAGCTGCTAGTGCACACCTCGCTATGTTACCGGACGCTGCAGCTGTACTGGCTGAGTCACGATGGATCTCTACAAGAAGAGTATTGAACGACTTTTGTCAAAGGTAAGCACGTGGAGAGTTCGTAACTCGAGTATCACTTACCTGATTGATACCCAAGAGGCCGATGAAGAATTGTATGATAAGAGGAATGGCTATATGCTAGAATTGCATATATCAACACTTAATACCTATGACAAGCCCACAGTTAACTTACTTGACGAAGTGACCATCCGTATCCTAAGACAAAACAGAAGCGAAGCAACATAAATACTTCTGCCAGGCGGGCACGAGCGCGTTCGATTGGAAACTTACCCAGGTCATCTCCTCGGACCTTATCTACCTCCACGCCTAAAGCTTTTGCTGTCATCCTGTAGTTCCAGTCCATGACTCTAGCTGCAACATGAGTCAACACAGGCGACGAAAGACAGCTTGGGAAAGAAAAACAACATACCATTCATGAATCCCCCAAAAATAACACCAAAGCTGAGTGCGAGATAACAAAGGCCAATTTGGGTTTCGTCCAAGCCATAATACTCAATGAAAAGTGGCGGAAGCGATGCTTGAACGATGTAGTACATCATGTAAAATATTCCTGCCAGGAGGAGAACCATACTTGTGTCCTTCTCCAAAATCAATCTGAAAGATCTCATCGGGTTTGGCATAACCCTGAAGAATCTGACAGAAAGTGGCTCGGGCTCATTCCACTCTCGCTCAAGCACCTCAACTTTTGGGTACAAGTATGGCAGCATGGGCTTGTTCCATTTCCCAGAATCAATACTACCATTTCCAACGATGTTCCTACAAGTTTCTGGGAGCAATAGAGCTATGACAAGGAGAAATGTACCTCCCGCAATACTTAGAAACCAAAAGACCCATCGCCAACCTGCGTTTTGGGCAAGGGGTCCTCCGATCAACGGACCTAGAACAGGGCCTAGATTCGTTGTCACCATTGCTGGGCCCAACATCGTACCCCTTTCTGCTGGAGAAGCCACATCTGCCACAACTCCATAGCCAAGTGCCACTGGGACCGAAGCTCCAATGCTCTGTAACATTCGCAAGATAAGAAGCGCGGAGTAGTTATCTTGCAATGCAAGGCCGATGCTAGCCCCGAAATAGATAGAAAAGCCTAAAAGGTAGACTGGCCGTCGTCCTACTTTATCGGAAAGTTCTCCAAAGAATGCCGGTGCAATACCTTGAAGGACAATGTAGGCTGTAATTGTGAGGTTGATATTCTGGGTCGTGGTGTGATATTGTTGTTCGAGTACTGGGATGCAGGGGAGATAAATATTCGCGGTGAGAGGCGAGAACATCATCGCGAGACCGATGAGAAGGGTGATAATTCTTTTTTGAGGCTTCGTGAAGATTGAATAGGGACTCAGAGGTGTCTCGCTTTTGTTTGTGACTATTGGATTCTCGGCTTCATTGAGGGGTTCCAGGTTGGGGAAATCGCCTAGTCCTTCCTCGTGTTTCTTGGACATTTCGGATGGGGACCTAAAATGGGGACCATTGATTAGAGGCAATACTATAAATGACTCAGATGAGGTTCTGACGCAGTCTAATCTAATGAGTTGTAAGATTGTAGACAACAGAGAACTTGAAGTGGAGGGCTTCTCAAGTAGCAAATTCACAAAGCGACAGGCCCCGCAAAACAATGTTACATATGGTGGACCAGGTTGACAGGTTGTGCAAATAGAATTCGCCGACTTTCCGACTTTTGACTTTTAGCTGTTAGTTAATTTATATACTCACCATATAGTAATTAGCTACACGCATTTAGCTTATTATATAGAATCGAATTATAAAGTATATAATTTCATAGTATTATCGTTACTAAATTTAAGCCTTCCACTCGAGTAGTAGCGGCCTAGGCTTATAAACTAGACTATTATTATTATCTATAATTACTTCTTCTACTACTACTTTCTTATTATTAGAGTCGTTCTTAATATTAATTTAACGTTCTCTACTAAGCTCTATATAGCCTCCTTCTTATAGCTATTACTCGACTAATTTATAAAGATCTTAAGAGTAAGATTTAAGAAGCTAAGTATTATCTACTATAATAGAAGTGTAGTATATATAATAGCTCTAGTTCTAGCTTCTATTATATAATTTATTAGAAGGATTATTATAACTAAGTTAACTTAGTTATAGTTATAATATATACTAAGATATTACTAGTTAGCTAAGATAGTCTAGTAAGAGACCTACTTTCTAGCTCTTTATCTTTAAGTTCTAGCTTAATATTATAATTATAGAGTAATAATATTTTCTTACTTAGCTAAAATCCTAGTGTATCTAGAACTATAGAAGGTTATATATATATATAAGAAGAGCTAACTCTTAAAGTCTAGTACTCTTTATAAGAGTTAGAACCTTAGAGTATACTTAGACTAATAACTCTTATTAAATACTAACTCTTACTAAGTACTAACTCTTACTAAGTACTAACTACTAGTAGAATTTAATTTAGTTTAATATTACTCTATTCTATTACTTTTAGAAGATTCTAGTCATCTCTTCTTATATATATAAGATCTTATAAGAGCTACGCTTATATAAGCTCTCTATATACTTCTTAATTAAATTTTAGAAACTATTTCTTTTAAGTTATTTAAGATCTAGTCTCTTATACTCTTCTAGGATTTTATAGTTAGTTATTATATAACTATATTAAATTAGTAAAGTTAGTCTAATATATCTAAGCTAATTAGTTAGATTACTTTAATTAATCTAATCTAAGAGAACGAAGATTCTATATAGTCTAGGTTATTATTTATTAGATAGAAGCTTTATACTTAACTTAATTAAATAATTAGAATTATATATTTATAATATAATTTATTAGAATCTTATTAATATTAAGATCTTATTAATTTTTCTTTAATTATTTAACTTCTAAATTTAATATATATTTTCTTAATAACTACTAATATCTATTTAAATCTAAGAAGTATAAATTATTCTAGCTATTAAGACTATTTAAAAAACTAAGAAGCTTAACTCTTCTACTACTATAAAAATCTATAACGTTCTATATACTATACTTCTTAATAAAATAAATAATTAAACTACTATATATAAATATTAGCTAGAAAATACTAAATTAACTAGTTTAGAAGAAAATATAATTATTTAAAATATACTTAATATAAATATAAGAGAGTTTACGCCCTAGTTAACTAGTATAAAAGATATAATAAATTTATTCTAGAATTAAGAGAAGAGAGATATATTAGATAGCTTTAGGCTTATTAATTTATATAATAATATCTAGAGTTAAAGACGTATTTTAATTCTATTTATAACTTTTAAAGAGTCTTATATTATAATTATATAGTAATTACGTTTCTTTATCTAGTTAAGATCTTAGTCTAGTAAGAATATAAGAAGGTTATATATATATAAGAAGAGTTAACTTATAAAAATAGATAATCTTTAAGAATTTTCTTACTTTTTATATTTTATAATAGACTTAGAAACCTTTAAGAACTACTAGACTTCTTTAATATAAAGGTTCTATATTATTTAGGTTCTTATCTATTAGATAGAAGCTTTATACTTAACTTAATTAAATAATTAGAATTATATTATTATATCTTCTAAGATCTATTATTATAGTTAACTCTTTAATATACTTATTCTTAACTATTATAAGTTAAACCTATATCTTCTAGCTTCTTCTCTATTATATAAATAGAATCTAGTTAGAAACTATAATACTTTAAGTATCTATTTACTAGAGTAAGTATACTATACTTTTATTATAGCTCTAGTAACTAGAACTACTAAACTAGTCTCTTCTAGTCTAAGTACTAGTCGAGCTAACCTAATATCTTTTACTAGTAGTACTAGTAAAATTAAAGTTAATATAAATAAAAATATAATTATCTTAGATATATAAACTAAGAAATTTAAGATTAAAGCTAATAAGTCTATTTATATTACTCTATCTAATAAGTATATAAGAGATTATAAGAGACTTAAGATTTTTCTTCTTTATATAGATCTCTACTTTAACTTTAATAATAAGAAATTTAAGAATAAAAGTTATAATACTAAGAGTCTCTAGACTATCTCTTATCTTAAAGAAGCTATCTTTAAGTAGGTTTAACTATTTCTAGAAGACTTCTTTTAATATAAGTTAAGTAATAGAAGTATAGTAGTTATAAAGACTATTATTAAATTAGAGAAAAAGTTTAAAGAAGAGATTTACTAGATATTTAAAGATATAAATACTATAAGAGTAGTTATTTATAAGCTACTAAGTCTTTAATAAACTAGATTAGTTATAAGCTACTCTACTAAATTCTAGAAATATAGAAATAAGACTAGTTAGAATAATCTTACTCTTATAGAACTCTTTAAGAGAGAACTTAAGTTATATCTTAAGAAAGAAATAGTAAGATAAGATATAATCTATTAAGAGATTATTTATCTAATAGAGAGAGTTATCTAATTAGATAATAGACTTTATAAATTTAGATAAGAAATTAGATATAAAAAAGAAAAAGACTATAAGTATAAATATTTAAATAGTAGCTACTACTAGAATTAGTTAAGAGAGCTTAGTACTATATAATAGAAGAATCTTTTAGAATAAGAATAAAAGAAGAGAAGAGAGAACTAATATAAGAGACTAGACCTTAAATAACTTAAAAGAAATAGTTTCTAAAATTTAATTAAGAAGTACGTAGAGAGCTTATAAAAGCGTAGCTTCTAT